>JAREIK010006851.1:0-19807 GCA_029783825.1 Sapria himalayana | reverse complement strand
ATAAGCTGATAAAAAGAATCAAAATTTAAAAATAAAAATTATTAATTAGTAATTGTTTTACTTTGATTTTGAATCGTTTTTAGGTTTTGCAAATAAATTTTAATTATATCTATTTATTAATAATAGTTTATTAATCAATTTTGATCAGTATTATAATATCGATCAATAAAATTATTTATATTGAATTTACATATTTAATTTTTTGATTATTATAATTAAATATTATATTAACATTTGAAAAAAAATTAAAAAATTATATATTTTAAATGGTTATAACCTTGAAAAGAGAAAAAAATCATAAAATAATTTTTTTGTTATTTAATTATTTAAATAAACTAGAAACCACAAAATACCTAAATACTTAAATTACAAAACTTCTAAACCCTGATACTAACTACCACACACAAACATAGCGACGGCACAGTACACACGTGCACATATTATAGTCCATTTTGGTGCAGGATTTAGAGGGGCGAGCAAGTCCTGGAATCAGCCAGAAGTATGGGCCACCAGCTTGTAGAGGGCCCCACTAGCAAGCCGGGATGATAACATTTAGACAACTGATGAGACCGAACAAAGTGTCGGGAGTAAACCCAGGAGTATCTAGGAGTGGGTCCCGCTAGCCCTATCAGGCAGCATAGAGTTCCACCTAACCATCACCCAACAGGAGTAGCGGTATCCATGAATTGGATAGCTGACAAAATCTGATGCATGACCAAGCTGGGCCAGTAAGTAATGAGTCCAGACCACCACACGGACCGAAAGATTCAAACTTGTAGTTTATGTTTGTAGTCTTATTTGTATATTGGACTTTGTATGCACCATGTACTTGTATATATGGATCATGACATACTCCACACACAATCTTGTTTGATCTCTATGTAGCATGCAATGAGGGCAACTGGACCCATGAGTATCTCTAAGTGGGGCCCACTAATGTATTTTGAAATACAGATTAGGCGATGCTACAATCCCGGGAGCAGAAGACGCATCTTTATAGCATTTTGTAATTTTACTTGTATTCTAGCTTGGTTGACATGTAGATAATTAGTCTATGAGATGCCTCATCAACATGCACACAAATGCATGCATATTTTTTGATATTTTGATGCAACATACAACCACTTCTTGGAGCTCGAGGAGGAAGCATTCTAACACAAAATATACTCTTTTGAGATCATTGGACTAAAAGAATGTTGAATTCATAGGTGAGAAAGATTGACAAAGTGCCGTAGATATGGACATGTGGATTTATGGGTATTCAGTTTTACATGTATTCCATTGCATACAATGACATAGGCAAATGTGATGCTGCATGTGACACACATGCACAATCTTATTTGCATAGTTTTAATATGGTGCATCATTCAAGTTCCTCAAAAGGCTTGGACAAATCCGAATGGAAAGGACATAGTGTGCATAATGACTCACAAAAACTTTAAAGTCCGGGATTGCCAGGTGATTTTAGTTGTATTCGTAAGCTTGGAATATTAGGCATTATGTTTTTTTATGTATTTATGCATAGAATCATTAAGGTGCATATGATTTGGTAGGCTGGCCTAAATTAGTCAACTTTTTAGTCTCTTGTATGTTGTGTGCCTAAATGATAAATAAAGTGTGTATTTTCCAAAAAAAAAACAAAAAAAAAATCATAAACCCTAAACATTAAATCCTAAACCTTAAACCATAAACTATAACCCTAATCCATAAATCCTTAATCATAAATCTCATGTTTTGCACTTTTATAATCGAATGACTAAGTGTTAAATTTAAATTGAAAATCACAACTTTAGGAATGTTATAGATTTATCTTTTTGTATATGTAACACAAAGTCATGACTCAAGCGGTGAGTTATGGATTCAGTCACTTTATTGCTTTAGATTATTGTATCATTAGCAATGGTCATAATTGTATATTTTCTCTCTAGAACACAAAATCATATCAATGAGAATATGCCATAACTTGTATCTCTCTATTGAACATATTGTTATGGCACTAAGAATGATTATTAATACATATTTAATCACTATAATACTGGGTCACAGTAATAGATATGACCATAGCTTGTGCATTTTATCTTTATATTGCAAAGTCATTGCACTAGGAATGATTGTAACTTTGGACATTCCTCAAGAGCAAAAGTCATGACCCTAGAAATAGTTAAAGCTCGAGTACTACTCTTTATAACTTTCTATGGCTAAATTTCTTGGGATTAAAAATATTCACTATGGCTTTTCCTTTGATTTGTGACCTCAAGTGTCATATGCAAGACTAATATTTTGAGCAATGATAAAACCTTTATACATTTGAATATGATTCATTTACACCTTTTTGGGTATTGTGAGCTTGTATACATAACTCATTTAATATAACAAGAAAAAAATGATACATTTCATATCCATGAGGATATAAAAAAAACTGATTAGACATGCCAATAAAATAAATTTTTTGATTCTTGATTGAAAGAGAGCCCATACCTTTGCCATGCTCAAACTACCCAGGGGCTAGTTTGTTCTAATAGGCTTAAAGGTGGTTATTTTTTTAGCGGTGAACTATGTTTTAAAAAAATTGCTTTTAGTGTGCGCAATAAGATATATTTTAGAAGAAATTACAATATCAATATAAATAACATACTCAACAACTAGATATTTTACACATAAGGGTACAACTTTCGTTTATCTGTTAGCGTACATGAGTCAAATTATCTTTGATAGCTCAGTGATTCAACATCAAATATGATGAGACATATAGAGATAAAGTAAAGCTCCTATTATTTTGGTTAGAGCTTTAGCAATCATTCTAGAGTTGATAGAGAAACAAAATAAATTATTTAATGTTTTAGTATAATTTTTATTTTATTTTTAATTATCTATCAGTTTATTTTTATAGAAATATTAATTACAAAATAAATTATTAGTGAGATAGATCTAATTTTAATTAAATCGGTATATCCTTAATATTAAATAATAAATCTCATTTTTTTTTAATTTTAATTTTAAATATTCAAATTTAATTATTTATTTGTTTATTTTATATAAAAATTAATTACAAAATAAATTATGAGTTACACAAATATAATTTATATAAATTATTTTTCATCAAAATAATATAGATAAACTTTTTAAAAGATAAAAATTACAAAACAAAAATTATTATATAGTAATATATTTTGCTTTTTGCTTCTGAATCATTTTAGGTTTTGTAATTATATTATAATTGATATCTATCCTATTAATAATAGATTATTAATTTATTTTTTGATCATTATTAGAATATTTATCAATAAAATAGTTTATATTGAATTTATATGATATATAAATATAATGATTATTATAACTAAATATTGAATTCACTTTTGAAAAAAATTTAAAAATTTTGATATTTTCTAAGGTTATAACCTTTGGAAATATTAAAAAATAATAAAAATAAATTTTTTGTTTTTTTATTTTTTAAATAAAACCTATAAACTACTAAATGCATACACTATTAAATAAGTAACTCCTAGACCTCGTAATGCCTAAATACAGTATCCATTAAACCGATATATAATACATAATAAATAATAAATCTAATTTTTATTTCAATTTATTAGAATTTTAAATATTAATTTTAATTATTTATTAGTTTATTTTTATAAAAATATTTATTACAAAATAAATTATGAGTGCGACAAATATAATTTAAATAAATTATTTTTACTGAAATAATATTTATACGCATATAAAAGAAGTACAAATTTAAAAATTTAAAATTATTATCCAATAATATATTTTACTTTAATTTTGAATCAATTTGGGTTTTGTAAATATTTTTTAATTAATATCAATCTTAATATTAATAGTTTATAAATATAATTTTTGATCATTATTATAATATCTATCAATAAATTATTTATAAGAAATTTATATGATATATAATTATTAATATTATTATAACAAAATATTTTATTAAAATTTCAAAAAATTTTAAATATTATTATATTTTCAAATGTTATAACCTATGAAAATGATACAAAATTATATAATTTTTTTTTGTTATTTTATTTTTTTAAATAAAACCTATAAATCGCTAAAAGCCTAAAAACATAAATTACTAAACTCCTAAACGACAAAATCTTTAAATACGTAAACTATTAAACATGTGTACATTAATAAAAAATAATAAATCTCAATTTAATTTTTATTAAGTATAATTTTTAATTTTTATTTTAATTATTTATCAGTTTATTGTTATAGAAATATTAATTAAAAAATAAATTATTAGTGAGACATCTAATTTAAATAATTTATTTTTCATCAAAAAAAATATATATCCTTATAAAAAGAGACAAATTTTTAAAAACAAAAATTTATTATTTAGTTATATATTTTATCTTTATTTTAAATCATTTTAGATTTTGCAATTATATATTAATTTATATCATTCTTTTTAATAATAGTTTATTAATTTTTTATTGATCATTATTATAATATCTATTAATAAAATTCCTTATATAAAGTTTACATTATATATAATTATTAAGATTATTATTAATGAATATTATATTCACATTTAAAAAAACTAAAAATTATTATAATTTCAAAGGTTATAACCTTAAAAAATTAAAAAAAATCAAAAAATTAAATTTTTTATGCTTTCATTCTTTAAATAAAAACTATAAATCACTAAAGGCCTAAACACTTATATCACTAAACCCCAAAACACCTAAATACTTAAACCATTAAACTTGTATATCCTGAATAATAAATAATAAATCTTTATTATATTTGTATTCATTATAATTTTAAATATTCATATTAATTATTTATTACTTTATTTTTATAGAATTATAAATTAAAAATTAATTACTTGGAAGACAATTATAATTTAAATAATTTACTTTTAATAACAAAAAATATAAAGTTATAAAAAGAAGCAAAACAACAAATAAAGTATTATTTATAATATATTTTACTTTGATTTTGAATAAATTTACATTTTGCAAATATATTTAAAATAATATTTATCTTATTAATAATAGTTTATTAACTTATTTTTTGATCATTAATATAATATATTTCAATATATTGTTTATAATGAATTTACATGATATATAATTATTAAGATTATTATAACTAAATACAGTATTCACATATAAAAAAAATTTAAAAATTGATATATTTACAAAGTTTATAACCTTCAAAAGTGAGAAAAAATAACAAAATAAATTTTTTGTTATATCATTGTTTAAATAAAACTTATAAACCATTAAATGCCTAAATATATAAATATCTAAACTCCTAAACCCCAAAGCCACTAAATACTTAAATCTTTAAACTCCTGAACCTAAAATATAATTTAAATAATTAAATAAATATTAATTACAGAATAAATTATGAGTGATACAAATATAATTTAAATAATATATTTTTCATCAAAAAAACATATAAGCTTATAAAATAATGCAAAAACTAAAAAAAATTATTATTTAGTAATAAATTTTACTTTGATTTTGAATTATTTTAGGTTTTTTAATTATATTTTAATTTCTATCTATCATATTAATAATAGTTTATTAATTAATTTTTTGATAATTGATATAATATATAACAATAAAATTGTTTATATTTAGTTTATATTATATATAGTTATAATAATTATTATTACTAAATATTGTATTCACATTTTTAAAAAATTTTAAATTATTATATTTTCAAATGGTATAACCTTTGAAAATTTGAAAAAAATATCAAAAATTAATTTTTTGTTATATTCATTATTTGAATAAAACCTATAAACCATTAAATGCCTAAATACTTAAATTAATAACTTCTAAATCTCGAAAACCATAAATAGATAAATTTTTAAACATTTATATCCTAAATAATAAATAATAAATCGTATTTTTATTATTTTCATTATAATTTTAAATATTCAATTGTATTATTTATTTGTTTATTTTTATAAAAATATTAATTACAAAATAAATTATAATTTATACAAATATAATTTATATAAATTATTTTTCAACAAAATAATATAGATAAACTTAATAAAAGAAAAAAAAATTTAAAAACAAAAAATATTATATAGTAATATATTTTGCTTTGTTTCTGAATGATTTTAGGTTTTGTAATTATATTTTAATTGATATCTAAGTTATTAATAATAGATTATTATTTTATTTTTTGATCATTATTAGAATATTTATCAATAAAAATGTTTATATTGAATTTATATGATATATAAATTTAATAATTATTATAACTAAATATTGTATTCACTTTTGAAAAAAGTTTTAAAATTTTTATGTTTTCAAAGATTATTACCTTTTAACATGTGAAAAAATAAAAAAAATATTTTTTTGTTATTTCATTGTTTAAATAAAACCTATACGCCACTAAATGCCTAAACACTTAAATCACTAACCTACAAAATCCCTATACCACTATATAGATAATTCTTTAAACCGGTATACACTAAATAATAATTAATAAATCTCATTTTTATTTGTTTTCATTATAATTTAAAAAAATCATTTTGAATTTTAGTTTATTATTTGTATATCTGTATTAATTCTAAAAGTAAATTATGAGTTAAAAATATAATTTATAACTATTATTTTTCATCAAAAAATAAATAAGCTTATAAAAAGAATAAAAATTTAAAAACATATAATTATTATTTAGTAATATATTTTCTTTGCTTTTGAATCAATTTAGGTTTTGATATTATATTTTAAGTAATATCAATCTTATTCATAATAGATTTTTAATTTATTTTTTGATAATTATTAGAATATCTATCAATAAAATTATTTATATTGAGTTTATATGATATATAATTAATATAATTAAAATAAATAAATATTGTATTCAGTTTTGAAACAAATTTTAAAATTATTATATTTTCAAAAGTTATAAGCTTAAAAAATGAGAAAATATAATAAAAATAATTTTTTGTTATTTAATTTTTTAAATAAAACCTATAGATCATTAAATGATTACTTACTAAAATCAGTAAGCTCATAAACCCCGTCACCCCTAAATACATAAACCTTTTAAGAGCTATATTCTACTTATTAAATAATAAATCTCATTTATATTTCTATTTATTATAATTTTAAATATTCATTTTAATAATTTATAGTTTAATTTTTAGAAAAATTAATTCAAAATAAATTTCGAATGAGGCGAATAATATTTAAATAATATATATTTAATAAAAAATATATAAGCTTAAAAAAAGAAAGAAAAATTTAAAAATTAAATATTATTTTTTAGCAATATATTTTGATTTGATTTTGAATCATTTTGTGTTATGTAAATATATTTTAATTAATATTTAGATTTTAATAATAGTTTGTTAATTTAATTTTTGATCATTATTATAATATCTATCATTATAATTGTTTATATTTTATTTTATATGATATATAATTAGTAAGATTATTATAATTATACATGATATTCACATTTCAAAAAATTTTAAAAATTATTCTCTTTTCAAAGATTATAACATTTGAAAATTAGAAAAAATCAATTTTTTTTTATTTTTTTTATATAAATAAAACCTATAAACCACTAAATGCCTAAAAACATAAATTGCTAAATTTCTAAACGACATAACCCCTAAATAATTTAATTATTAAACCGGTATACTATATATAATAAATAATAAATCTCATTTTTATTAAAATTCATTTTAATTTTAAACATACATCTTAATTATTTATTAGTTTATTTTTAAAGATTTATAAATTAAAAAATAAATTATTAGTGAGACAAATATAATTTAAAAAATTTATTTTTCATCAAATAATATATAAGCATATAAATCGATACAAAAATTTAAAAATTTAAAATTAATATTTAGTAAAATATTTAACTTTGATTTTGAATCATTTTAGGTTTTGCAAATATATGTTAAACAATATTTATCATATTAATAATTGTTTATTATTTTTTTATGATAATTTATATAATATATACCAATAAAATAATTTATATTGAATTTATATGATATTTAATTATTATTATTATTATTAACTTCATATTGTATTCACTTTTCAAAAAAAAATTAAAAATTATTATATTTTCAAAGGCTATAATCTTCAAAAATGATTAATAATAACAAAATTACTTTTTTTTTTATTTTTTAAATAAAACCTATAATCCACTAAATGACTAAATTCTAAAATGGCTAAACTCCTAATCCCCGAAGCTTATAAATACTCAAAACATTAAATTAGTATTGTCTAAATAATAAATCATAATTTACAATTATATTATTATTCACTATAATTTTAAATATTCATTTTAATTATTTATCAGTTTATTTTTATAGAAATATTAATTACAAAATAAATTATTAGTGAGACATATAATTTAAAAATTTATTTTTCATCAAAAGAAATATATATGCTTATAAAAGAGCAAAATTTTAAAATAAAAAATATTTTTTGTTAATATATCTTATTTTGATTTTGAATCATTTTAGATTTTAAGATTATATTTTAATGTATATCATTCTTATTAATACCAGTTTATTAATTAATTTATTGATCATTATTATAATATCTATTAATAAAATTATTTATATTTAGTTTACATTATATAAAATTATTAAGATTATTATAACTAAATATTATATTCACATTTAAAAAAAATTTAAAATTATTATATTTGCAAAGGTTATAACCTTCGAAAATTAAAAAAAATCAAAAAATTTAATTTTTTATTTTTTCATTCTTTAAATAAAAACTATAAATCACTAAAGGTCTAAACAATTAAATTACTAAACTCCAAAACCACAAAACACCTAAATACTTAAACCATTAAACTAGTAATCCTGAATAATAAATAATAAATCTAAATTTTATTTGTATTCATTATAATTTTAAATATTCATTTTAATTATTTATTAGTTTATTATTATAGAATTATAAATTACAAAATAAATTATGAGTAATACAAATATAATTTAAATAATTATTTTTAATAAAAAAATATAAACTTATAAATAAAGCAAAACATTTAAAAAATTTTTATTTAGTAATATATTTTAATTTTGATTTTGAATAAATTTAGATTTTTCAAATATATTTTAAATAATATATATCTTTTTAATAATAATCTATTACATTTTTTTTGATCATTATTATAATATCTAGCAATGTAATTATTTATATTGAATTTAAATGACTTATAATTATTAAGATTATTATAACTTAATATTATATTTACATTTAAAAAAAATTTAAAAATTATTATATTTTCAAATGTTATAACCATTAAAAATGTGAAAAAATATCAAAAATAATTTTTTTGTTATTTCATTATTAAATAAAACATATAAACCACTAAATGCCTAAAACATAAATCACTAAACTTCTGAATGACAAAACCTCTAAATACTTAAACCATTAAACTGGTATACAATAATAATAATTCATAAATCTCATTTTAATTTTTATTCATATAATTTTAAATTTTTATTTTAATTATTTATCAATTTATTTTTTTAGAAATAGTAATTACAAAATAAATTATTAGTAAGATAGATATAATTTAAATTAAACCAGTATAACCTAAAGAATAAAGAATAAAGATCATTTTTTTCATTATAATTTTAAATATTCATTTTAATTATTTATTTGTTTATTTTTATATAAATATTAATAACAAAATAAATTAAGAGTTACACAAATATTATTCATATAAATTATTTTTCATCAAAAAAATATAGATAAACTTTAAAAAAAATTCAAAACAAATAATTATAATATAGTTATATATTTTGCTTTGCTTCTGAATCATTTTAAGTTTGGTAATTATATTTTAATTAATATCTATCTTATTATTAATCGATTATTAATTTATTTTTTGATTATTATTAGAATATTTATCAATAAAATTATTTATATTGAATTTATATAATATATAAATATAATGATTAGTATAACTAAATATTGTATTCACATTTGAAAAAAATGTAAAAATTATTAATTTTCAAAGGTTATAACCTTTGAAAATATCAAAAAATAATAAAAATAAATTTTTTGTTATTTTATTTTTTAAATAAAATTAATAAACCACTCAATGTTGGGGGTGCTCATGGGACGGGACGGGATGGGGATTACAAATCTCCAGGCCCTTCCTACATTCCGGAGAATTTTTTTTAAGATCCAGACCCATCCCATAGTTTGAAAATATTGGGACGGGACTGGACGGAGATCTTGGATTTTGGGTATGATAAAATAGTTTTGGGAAAGAAAGGAGTTCATACATTTTTTTTCAAATTATTTTCTTCAAACCGGCCAAGTTAGTTCATGTCGAAACCTTTTGTTGTAGCATTTATCATTCCTTAGTTATGTATCTTTCAAACTCAAATTGGGCCAATTTTGTTTTATCAAATAGGTTGAATACCTCAAACGAGTTCCATTACCTTGTCAAAAGCTTTGATGAGCAGAAAAGGATAGAAATGTTAAATAGAACAGGACCAAGGTGTGTTCTTAATTTGGTTCTTTATTTTTTCACAAGTTGGCTTTGTTCAGCCGAGTGAAAGCTAACCATAATAGCAATACTACATTTTTTAAACAATTACTTAAGATATAGGAATAGCTAAAGATGTCCACAAACATTGGCAGCAGCAATTACTACTTAAGTAATTGCTAAAATTATGCAGCTTAATATAACAAAAAAAATACAACTAATAACAACCATGATAATAATCATTTCAAAGGACCGTCCTGGAACAGCAACGAAAATCAACACCCAATTATTTATCTCTTCTAAAACTCCTCCATTTTCTTCCTCCACTGTAGAAGGACAACCAAAGATGAAAAAGTGTTAATCATGTAGACATAAATTTCTAAGATGAAAGAGTAATAAAAAAAATTACCTTATAAAATTTAACACACCTATTCCAATTTTATTTGACCAACTATAGTTGGAAGAATATTTGGATATTGTGACCCCTTTGAAAATTTTAATTGAACCATATTTTTATTAAATTGAATGAATAAAATAAGTAAAAGTTAAATTAAAATTTACTAGATTTCTATACTAACCTGATTCATTATCATCAAGGTCTTGAACTAATTTTTCAATTTCAATAGGTTTGTTTGAGCTTCTCAACCAATCTTGTAGACATATTAAACTTCAGATGTAATAGGTGTTAAAGAACTCCTAAATTTATCTAAAGTTCTCCCCTAGTGCTAAATGTAGATTCGAAGGCCACGGTAGATGCTTGGATAGCAAATACATCCCTTGCAACATTTGCCAAAGAAGGATACCTAATCTCATTTACCTTTCACGAGTTTAGAAGATCAAAATCAAATCTATTTTTTTCAAGTTTGTCCTCCAAGTACCTATCCTAGTCTTCCAAAGCTGCAACTTCTTGTTCTTTCTCCAATTCAACAAAAAAAAAACCATCAACATACGTATCACTACAATCAAAGAAATCATCATTTTTCTTCAACACAGTAGAAGAGAAATCATCTTCTTTTGATTCATCTTCATTTAAATCTTTATAATCATCCATCATCTCATTTAAAGCATTTATAACCTTTTTCACCAAATTTTTAGCCAATTCCTCTCCATAATACTAAGTGTACTTAACCTTGAGATATTTGAGCTTATATCACGGATCCAACACTACTGCTACAAAAAGCATAATATTTGTTGACTGAAGTGAACCCCAATATTTGTTGAATATATGCCTCAAGTTTATACCCATCTCAGACACCATTGTATCTCGACTATTTTCACAAATCTCAATTTCTTTAAAAATTTGAATAATCTCAAAAAAATAAACAATAGAGGTAGAATATTATGAGCCAAAAAATTTACAAGTACCTCATAAAAAGTTTTCAAGAAACGAGCCAAATTTTGGCATTTGTTCAGTCTCTCTCAGTTGGAACGGTTGAACCAAACTCCTTCAAAAACCTTTTGTCTTTGTCCTCCAACTTAGCAAATTCTTTTTGATATTTTATATCAGTTTGTAGCATCAAATAAGTTGAATTCCATCTTGTAGGACAATCTAATTGCAATGAAGATTCATATGACAAGTTTTCTTCTTCAACACATAACTTAAACATATCAAATCTTTTAGGACTGCTCCTCACATATTTCACTACACCTCTAATTTTTTGAATAGCACCCTCAACAAGTGCAATGCCATCTCTGACAATTAAGTTTATGATATTAGCACAACATCTCATATGAAAATGCTCGCCTCTCAAAGGTACAACACTTTTCTTGACAAGCCTTTTTTTCAAATGTTCAACTGCAACATCATTATTCGATGCATTGTCAACAGTAATGCACATCAACTTTCTCAAACCCCATTCATTCATTCAAAACTCAATAGCAATTCTAAATTTTACACCAGAATGAATTTTAATTACAGAATAGTTCAAAAGCCTTTATGCATATTTTATTGAGAATCAATAAAATTAACAGTCAAACATATATAAGAAAAATTTTGAATGCTAGTCCAAGTGTCGATAGTCAATGAAACTCTACAACAATGAGATGATATGTTATCAAATAATTTCTTCTTCTCCTTCACAAACAAAGAAAAATAATCCCTCAACATAGAGTACCTAGATGGTATATTAAATTGAGGAACACTAACTTCACAAAACTCCTTAAACTCATCCCTCTCAACAAAACAAAAAGGTAATTCATCTTTTATGATCATTTTCACCAAAGCCTCTCTAACTAGTTATTGATCAAATTGCCAACAGTTAATTTGTTATCCTATGAACAAGTACCTTTAGTGAAACTCAACAAAGATTGTGACTTTTCTTTACCTTTGTGAGCTTCTATTAATTCTTTTTTTGTGGAAATTTCGTACAAGTCTCTCTCAAGTATTTCCATAAACCCGAAGTACCTTGATCACTTTTTGCCTATTTTTCTTTACTACATCATATACAAGCTGCCCTGCCAGTTTCATTTCCCTCTAAATCAACTAATATCTCATAAGTTTCCCAAACAGTAGACTTATACTTTTTATGAGCTTGATGTTCAGATGTACCTTGATTGGATTTACCAGTACTTTGATCATTTGAGATGTGATTATCTTCAATTTATTGTATTTATCATTTACCGTTGGATTGTGCCATCTGCATTGCCATTAATTAATATGATATGTTAAGCATAAATACATATAAATATTTAAAACAAGCAAGCTCTACAAAACTTACTGTAACACATTCAACCAATTCATACGGCCCAACCACAACACCACAACCAATACTCAACAAAACTGACTTAGACACATAATAATAAAAATTAATCACTCAATTCTCATCAGAAAAACAAACCAAAAGGCTGGTGGCATCTGTGACATGGTGGAGACAAGCAGAAGTGCGACGGACAAGGACTGGATCTAACTGAACATGGCTAGAATGTCGTGAGGTGGCCTGGAACTAGTCGGAATGGAATAGGTGCGTCGAAAATGGATGGGCAATAGCGGAATTGGTGGCATCTTCATGTTATATATATATATATATATATATATATATATATATATTCCAAAATCTAGTATTGGTTTTTTAGGACGAGATGGATCTCGGGATGGATATTCCTTAAAATCCGGAACCATCCCAAACAAAATGTGACAGAACGAAACTGGAAAATCAAAGTCAATGGATTTTTCTCAGTCCCGATTCTCTGGGGACGAGACTTCGGGTCGGGTCACGAATCTCCGAGTCCCGAGAGCAGGCCTACTAAATGCATATAAAGTTAAATCAGTAAACTCATAAACCCCATAATGCCTAAATACATAAACCATTAAACCGCTACATACTACTTAATAATTAATAAATCTATTTTTTATTGCAATTTATTATATTTTTAAATATTAATTTAATTATTTATTAGTGTATTTATTTAGAAATATTTTTTACAAAATAAATTATGAGTGGGATAAATATAATATAAATAATATGTTATTTATTTAATAAAAATATACGCTTATAAAAGAAGTATAAATTTAAAAATTAAAAATTATTATCAAGTAATATAAGTTACTTTAATTTTGAATCAAATTGGGTTTTGTAAATATTTTTTAATTAATATCTATCTTAATATTAATAGTTTATAAATTTAATTTTTGATCATTATTATAATATCTATCAATAAAATTATTTATAATAAATTTATATGATATATAATTATTAATATTATTATAACAAAATATTGTATTAAACTTTCAAAAAATTTTAAATATTATTATATTTTCAAATGTTATAACCCATGAAAATGATAAAAAATTATAGAACTTTTTTTTGTTATTTTTTTAAAATAAAATCTATAAACCACAAAAAAGCCTAAAAACATAAATCGCTAAACTTTTAACGACAAAACCTCTAAATACTTAAATCATTAAACTGTTATACATTAATAATAAATCATTAATCTCATTTTAATTTTTATTGAGTATAATTTAAATTTTATTTTAATTATTTATCAATTTATTTATAAAAATATAATTACAAAATAAATTATTAGTGAGATAGATCTAATTTAAATTAAACCGATATACCTAAATAATAAATAATAAATCTCATTTTTTTTCATTATAATTTTAAATATTCATTTTAATTATTTATTTGTTTATTTATATATAAATATTAATTACAAAACTAATTGAGTTAGACAAATATAATTTATATAAATTATTTTTCATCAAAAAATTATTGATAAACTTTTTAAAAGAAAAAAAAATTTCAAAATAAAAAATTATTATACAGTAATATATTTTGCCTTTCTTCTGAAGCATTTTAGGTTTTGAAATTATATTTTTATTGAAATCTATCTTATTAATAATAGATTATTAATTTATTTTTTGATCATTATTAGAATATTTATCAATAAAATTGTTTATATTTAATTTATATGATATATAAATATAATGATTATTATAACTAAATATTGTATTCACTTTTAAAAAAAATTTAAAATTATTATATTTTGAAATGTTATAAGCTTTGAAAATATCAGAAAATAAAAAAATAAATATTTTGTTATTTTAATAATTAAATAAAACCTATAAACCACTAGATGCATACATAGTTAAATCAGTAAACTCCTAAGGCCCGTAATGCCTAAATATATAACCCATTAAACCGATATATGCTACTTAATAATTTAGAAATCTAATTTTTATTTCAATTTATTATTATTTTAAATATTCATTTTAATTATTTATTAGTTTATTTTTATAGAAATATTTATTATAAAATAAATTATGAGTGCGACAAATATAATTAAAATAATTTATTTTTAATCAAAAACAATATACGCTTATAAAAGAAGTAAAAATTAAAAAATTAAAAATTATTATCCAGTAATATATTTTACTTTAATTTTGAATCAATATGGTTTTGTAAATATTTTTTAAATTATATCTATCTTATAATTAATAGTTTATTAATTTAATTTTTGATCATTATTATAATATCTTTAAATAAATTATTTATATTGAATTTATATGATATAGTTATTAATATTATTATAACTAAATATAATATTCACATTTTTAATAATTTTAAATATTATATATTTTCAAAGGTTATAACCTATGAAAATCAGAAAAAATGACAATTTTTTTGTTATTTTATTGATTAAATAAAACCAATAAACCATTAAATGCCTAAAAACCTAAATCTCTAAACTTCTAAAGACCAAACCTCTAAATACATAAACATTTAAACTAGTATACATTAATAATAAATCATAAAAATTATTTTAATTTTTATTCAGTATAATTTTAAATTTTATTTTGATTAAATTTTAGTTTATTTTTATACAAATATTAATTATAAGATAAATTATTAGTAAGACAATCTAATTTAAATTAGACCGGTATACCTTGAATAATAAATAATAAATCTCATTATTTTTAATTATAATTTTAAATATTCATTTTAATTATTTATTTATTTATTTTTATATTAATATTAATTACAAATAATTTATTAGTTACACAATATATTTTATGTACATTATTTTTCATCAAAAAATTATAGATAAACTTTTTAAAAGAAAAAAAAATTTAAAAACAAAAAATTATTATATAGTAATATATTTTGCTTTGCTTCTGAATCATTTTAAGTTTTATAATTATATTTTAATTGATATCTATCTTAATAAAAATAGATTATTAAGTTATTTTTTCATCATTATTAGAATATATATCAATAAAAATGGTTATATGTAATTTATATGATATTAAAATAATAATAATTATTAAATAAATATTGTATTCATCATTATTATTTAGTAATATATTTTGATTTGATTTTGAATAATTTCGTGTTATGTAAATATATTTTAATTAATATTTATATTATTAATAATAGTTTATTAATTAATTTTTCATCATTATTAAAATATCTATCATTAAAATTGTTTATATTGAATTTATATAATATATAATTAGTAAGATTAATATAATTATACTTAGTATTCACATTTCAAAAAATTTAAAAAATTATTTTATTTTTAAAGGTTATAACCTTTGAAAATCAGAAAAAATCTAAAATAAAATTCTTTTTATCTTTATTATATAAATAAAACCTATAAACCACTAATACATAAAGACATAAATTGATAAACTCCTAAATTACAAAACTCCTAAATAATCAAACTATTAAACCAGTATACCACATATAATAAATAATAAATCTCATTTTAATTTGTATTCATTATAATTTTAAATATTCATTTTAATTATTTATTAGTTTATTTTTTATATAAATATTTATTACAAAATAAATTAACTGCGAGACAACTATAATTTTAATAATTTATTTTAATCAAAAAAAATTTATAAGCTTATAAAAAGAAGTAAAATTTCAAAAAAAAAATTATTATTAGTAATATATTTTACTTTGATTTTGAATCATTATATATAGGTTTTGCAATTATATTTAATTGCTATCAATCTTATTAAGAATAGTATATTAATTTATTATTTGATCAATTTTATAATATATAACAATAAAATTACTTATATTGAATTAAATGTCTTATAATTATAAGATTATTATAACTAAATATTATATTTACATTTAAAAAAAAATTAAAAATTATTATATTTTCAAAGGTTATAATCTTGAAAGATGATAAAAAATAACAAAAATAATTTTTTGATTATTTTTATTATTAAATAAAACTTATAAACCACTCAATGCCTAGACATTTAAATCTCTAGACTCCTAAACCCCAAAACCCCCTAAATACTTGAACCATTAAACCTATATAACCTAAATAATAATTAATAAATCTAATTTTCATTTGTATTCATTATTAATTTTAAATATTCATTTTAATTATTTTTTAGTTTATCTTATAAGAATATTAATTAAAAAATAAATAATTAGTGAGACATATATAATTTAAATAAATTATTTTTTATGAAAAAAAATATAAGCTTATAAAAATAAACAAATTTTCAAAAATTAAAAATTTATTTAGTAATATAATTTACTTTGATTTTGAATTATTTTGGTTTCTGCAAATATATTTTAATTAATATCTGTCTATTAATAATAGTTTATTAATTTATTTTTTGATCATCAAAATAATATATATTAATAAAATTTTTTATATTGAAGTTACATCAATATAATTATTAAGATTATTATAACTAAATATTGTATTCATATTTAGAACTATTAAAAATTATTATATTTTCAAAGGTTATAACCTTTTAAAATCACGAAAATTCATGAAAATAAATTTTTAGTTATTTCTTTGATTAAATAAACCCTATAAATCAATAAATTAAACCTAAATGTGTAAACATATAAATCAATAAACTCATTAAGCCTAAAACCAAAATAAACTTAAACCATTATATAGGTATACCCTAAATAATAAATAATAAATCTCATTTTTATTACTATTCATTATATTTTTATATATACATTTTAATTATTTATTAGTTTATTTTTATAGAAATATAAATTAAAAAATAAATTAATAGCTAGACAAATATAATTTAAATAATTTATTTTTCATCAAAAAATATATAAGCTTATAAATGGATACAAAAATTTAAAAATTTAAAAATAATATTTAGTAAAATATTTTACTTTGATTTTGAATCATTTTAGGATTTCTAAATATATTTTAAACAATATTTATTTTATTAATAATTGTTTATTAATATATCATACAATCATTATTATAATATTTATCAATATAATTGTTTATATTGAATTTACATGATATATAATTATTAAAATTATCATAACTAAATATATTATTCACATTTAAAAAAAATTAAAAATTGTTATAGTTTCAATGGTTATATTAAATTTTTTGTTATTTTATTTTTTAAATAAAACCTATAAACTACTAAATTCTAGGGGTGATCATGGGACGAGACGGGATGGGGATTACAAATCTCCAGTACCTTCCCACAGCTAGAAGATTTTTTTCGAAGATCCAGACCCATCCCATAGGTTGAAAATATCGAGATGGGATGAGATGGAGATCTGAGATTTTGGGTAGGAGAAAATGGTTATGGGATGGAACGGAGTTCGGACATTTTTTTATTATTTATTTTGTTCAAATCGGCCAAGTTAGTTCATGTCTAAACCTTTTGTTGTACAATTTTATAATTCCATAGTTATGTATCATTCAAACTCAAATTTGGCCATTTTTGTTTTGTCAAATAGGTTGAATACTGAAAATGAGTTCTATTACCTTGTCAAAAGCTTTGATGTGCAGAAAAGGATAGAAATGTTAAATAGAACAGGACCGAGTTGTGTGCTTAATTTGGTTCTTTTTTTTTCACAAGTTGGCTTTGTTCAGCCGAGTGAAAGTTAACCATAATAGTAGTACTACATTTTTTAAACAATTACTTAAAATATTAAGGAATAGCTAAAGATGACATCAAACATTGGTGGCATCAATTACTACTTAAGTAATTGCTAAAATCAGGCAGCTTAATATAACAAAAAAAATACAACTAATAACAACCATGATAATAATCATTTCAATGTCCATCCCGGAACAGCAACGAAAATCCAAACCCAATTAATTATCTCTTCTACAACTCCTCCCATTTCTTCATCTACTATAGAAGGATAACCAAAGATGAAAATGTGTTAATCATGTAGACATAAATTTCTAAGATGAAAGAGTAATAAAAAAACAAAATATTACCTTAAACAATTTAATACAACTCCCCCCAGTGCTAAATATAGATTCATAGGCCATAGTAGATGCTTGGATAGCAAATAAATCCCTTGCTACATTTTCCAAAGAAGGATACCTAACCTCATTTACCATCCACCAGTTTAGAAGATCAAAATCAATTCTATTTTTTTCAAGTTTGTCCTCCAATTACCTAATCAACTCTTCCATAGCTACAACTTCTTGTTCTTTCTCCAATTCAACAAAAAAAAATCATCAACATAAGTATCACTACCATCAAAGAAATCATCATTTTTCTTCGACACAGTAGAAGAAAAATCATTTTCTATTTATTCATCTTCATTTAAATCTTTATTATCATCCATCATCTCATTTAAAGTATTTATAACCTTTTTCACCAAATTTTTAGCCAATTCATCACCATATTACTAAGTGTACTTAACCTTGAGATATTTGAGCTTATATCTAGGATCCAACACTACTGCTACAAAAAGCATAATATTTGTTGACCGAAGAGAACCCCAATATTTGTTGAATTTAGCCACATTTTCATACCAATTTCAGACAGCATTGTATCTCTACTATTTTCACAAAACTCAATTTTTTTTCAGAATTCGAATAATCTCAGGAAAATAAGCACTAGTGGTAG
>JAREIK010006850.1:0-87291 GCA_029783825.1 Sapria himalayana | reverse complement strand
TTAATTGCGATCAAACTTATTAATAATAGTTTTTAATGTATTTGTTGATCATTTTTATAATATCAAACAATAAAATTACTTATATTCAATTATAATGTCTTATAATTATTAAGTTATTATAACTAAATATTATATTTACATTTAAAAAAATTAAAAATTATTATATTTGAAAGATTATAACCTTCAAAAATGATAAAAAATCACAAAAATATTTTTTTATTATTTTATTATTAAAATAAAACATATAAACCAGTAAATGCCTAAACATTTAAATCTCTAGACTGTTAGACCCCAAAACCCCCTAAATATTTAAACCATTAAACCTATATAATCTAAATAATAAATAATAAATCTCATTTTTATTTGTCTTCATTATATTTTTAAATATTCATTTTAATTAATTTTTAGTTTATTTTTATAGAAATATTAATTACAAATTAAATAATGCGTGAGACAGATATAATTTAAATAAATTATTTTTCATGAAAAAAAATATAAGCTTATAAAAATAAACAAAATTTCAAAATTTTAAAATTTTGTTAAATAATATAATTTACTTTGATTTTGAATAATTTTTGGTTCTACAAATATATTTTAATTAATATCAATCTTATTATAATAGTTTATTATTTTATTTTTTGATCTTTATTATAAATAATAATACATTTTTTTATATTGAAACCACAACCAATCTAATTATAAGATTATTATAACTAAGTATTGTATTCATATTTTAGAACTATTAAAAATTATTATATTTTTTAAAGGTTTTAACCTTGAAAATCACGAAAATTCATAAAATAAATTTTTATTATTTCATTGATTAATAAAACCAATAAACACGAAAATGTGAAAACATATAAATCAATAAACCTTAACCCCAAACCAACAATAAACTTAAACAATTAAATAGTTATACCCAAAAAGTATAACTAGTTTGATGTCCTCATTTATGATCCAACACTACTCATTAGTTATCCAATACTACTGCTAGAAAAAGTATAATATTTGTATGACTGAAGAGAACACCAATATTTGTTGAATTTATGCCTCATTTTCATACTAATTTCAGACACCATTGTACCTCTACTATTTTCACAAGGCTCAATTTTTTTTCAAAATTAGAATAATCTCAGGAAAATAAATGCTAGAGGTAGGATATTATGAGCCAGAAAATTTACAATTTACTTCATAAAAAGTTTTCAAGAAATGATCCAAAATTTTGGCATTTGTTTAGTCTCTCTCAGTTGGAACGTTTGAACCAAACTCCTTCAAAAACCTTTTGTCTTTGTCCTCCAAGTTATCAAATTCTTTTTGATATTTTATATCAGTTTGAAGCATCAAATAAGTTGAATTCCATCATGTAGGACAATCTAATTGCAAAGAAGATTTATATGTCAAGTTTGCTTCTTCAACATATAACTTAAACATATCTAATCTTTTTGGACTGCTCCTCACATATTTCACCACACCTCTAAATTTTTAATAGCACCATCAACTACTGCAATGCCATCTCTGATAATTAAGTTTAGGATATGAGCACAACATCTCATATGAAAATGCTCGCCTCTCAAAGGTACAACACTTTTCTTCACATACTGTTTTTCAATTGTTCAACTACAACATCATTATTGATGCATTGTCAATGCACTGGCACATCAACTTTCTCAAACCCCATTCATTCATGCAAAACTCCAAATAGCATTTCTAATTGTTATCTCCAGCAATGACTTTTTAATTACACAAAGTTCACAAAGTCCTTTTTATGTATATTCCATTGAGAATCAATGGAATGAACAGTCAAACAGTATATAATACAAATTTTGAATGTTAGTCCAAGTATCGGAGTCAATGAAACTCTAAAACAATGAGATGATATGAAATCAAATAATTTTTTCTTTTCCTTCACAAACTAAAGAAAACAAAAATCCCTCAGTGGGGGGTGCCTAGATGGCATTTTAAATTGAGTGCCACTAACTTCCCACAAACTCCTTAAACTCATCCCTCTCAACAAACAACAAACATCAATTCCATCTTTTATGATCATTTCACCAAGGCCTCTCTAACTAGCTGTTGATCAAATTGCCACAATTTAATTTGTGTATACTATGAACTAGTTCCTTTAGTGTAACTCACAAAGATTGTGACTTGTCTTTACCTTTGTGAGGTTCTATTAATTATTTTTTTGTGTGGAAATTTCATACAAGTCTTTCTCAACTATTTCCATAAACATGAAGTACCTTGAACAATTTTTGCCAAGTATTCTTTCCTACACCATATACAAGATGCCTTACCAGTTTCATTTCCCTCTAAATCAACTAATATATAATAAGTTTCACAAACATCAAACTTATACTTTTTATGTGCTTGAGGTTCAGATGTACCTTGACTTTCTTTTACAATTGGAATTGAAGACATGTCTTAACAATTAGAGAGTTCTTGAAAGGATGATGATTGGATTTACTAGTACTTTGATCATTTGAGATTTGATCATCTTCAATTAATTGTATTTTTCGTTTATTTCTGGATTGTGTCATTTGCATTGCCATTAATTAATATGATATGTTAAGCATAATACATATAAATTTTTCAAACAAGCAAGCTCTACAAAACTGATTGTAACATATTCAGCCCACTAATTCGGCCCAACCATAACACCACAAACAATACTCAACAAAACTGACTGAGACACATAATATTAATAATAATTAATCACTCAATTCTCGTGAATAAAACAAACCAAAATGCTGGTGGCATCTGAGACACGGTGGATGCAAGCAGAAGTGCGACGGACAAGGGCTGGACCTAACTGAACACAGCTGGAACGGTGTGAGGTGGCCTAGAACTCATCGGAATAGCAATAGGTGCGTCGGAATTGGATGGGCAGTAGTGGTATTGGTGGCATCTTCATATTATATATATATATATATATTCCTGGTTCTAGTATAGGTTTTTTAGGACGGGACGGTTAGCAGGATAGATATTGCTTAAGATCCGGAACCATTACAAAGAAAAAATACGTGACAGAATGGGATATGAAAAGTCAAAGTCAATGGATTTTCTCAGTATCAATTCTTTTGGGACAAGACTTCGCATCAGGTCACGAATCTTTGAGTCCCGTGGGCAGCCCTACAATATGCATATAAAGTTAAATCAGTAAGCTCCTAAACCCCGTAATGCCTAAATACATAAACCATTAAAGCGGTAAATACTACTTAATAATTAATAAATATAATTTTTATTGCTATTTAATATATTTTTAAATATTCATTTTAATTATTTATTAGTGTATTTATATAAAAATATTTATTGCAAAATAAATTATGAGTCTGACAAATATAATTTAAATAATATATTATTTATTTAATAAAAATATACGCTTATAAAGAAATATAATTTTAAAATTCAAAATTATTTTCAAGTAATATAAGTTACTTTAATTTTGAATCAATTTGGGTTTTGTAAATATTTTTTAATTAATATCTATCTTAATATTAATAGTTTATTAATTTAATTTTTGATCATTATTATAATATCTATCAATAAAATTATTTATATTAAATATATATGATATATAATTATTAAATTATTATAACTAATATTGTATTAAAATTTCAAAAAATTTTAAATATTATTATATTATCAAATGTTATAACCTATGAAATGATAAAAATTATAAAATTTTTTTTGTTATTTTATTTTTTTAAATAAAACCTATAAACTACTAAAAGCCTAAAAACAAAAATTGCTAAACTCCTAAACCATAAAACCTCTAAATACTTAAACCATTAAACTGGTATATATTAATAATAAATAATAAATCTCATATTAATTTTTATTCAGTATAATTTTAAATTTTTATTTTAATAATTTATAAGTTTATTTTTATAGAAATATAATTTACAAAATAATTATTAGTGAGACAGATCTAATTTAAATAATTTATTTTTCATCAAAAAAAATATATATCCTTATTAAAAGAGGCAAAATTTTTAAATAAAAATTTATTATTTAGTAATAAATTTTATTTTTATTTTGAATCATTTTAGATTTTGCAATTATATTTTAATTTATATCATTCTTATTAATAATAGTTTATTAATTTTTTATTAATCAATATTATAATATCTATTAATAAATTATTTATATTGAGGTTACATTATATATAATTATTAAGATTATTACTGAATATTATATTCACATTTTTAAAAAAAAAAAATTATTATAATTTCAAAGGTATAACCTTCAAAAATTATAAAAAAATCAAAAATTAAATTTTTTATTTTTTCATTCTTTAAATAAAAACTATAAATCACTAAAGGCCTAAACACTTATATCACTAAACCCCAAAACACCTAAATACTTAAACCATTAAACCGGTATATCCGGAATAATAAATTATAAATCTCAATTTTATTTGTATTCATTATAATTTTAAATATTCATTTTAATTAATTAATTATTTATTTATATAGAATTATAAATTAAAAATTAATTATGAGGAAGCCAAATATAATTTAAATAATTTACTTCTAATAACAAAAAATATAAACTTATAAAAAGAAGCAAAACATCAAAGAAAGTATTATTTTGTAATATATTTTACTTTGATTTTGAATAAATTTATGTTTTGCAAATAATTTAAATAATATCGATCTTATTAATTAATAGTTTTATTAATTTATTATTTGATCATTAATATAATAATAGTTCAAGGTCTAATTGTGTTATATTGAAGTTACATGATAATAGAAGTATTACCATTATCATAACAAAAATATAGTATTCACATATAATAAAAAATTTAATAAGTGTTATATGTTGACAGGTTTATAACCTTCAAAATGAGAAAAAATAACAAAAATTTCATTTTTTGGTTACTAATGCATCGTTTAAATAAAACTTATGAATCCATTAAATGCCTAAAATACATAAATATCTAAACTCCTAAAGCCCGCGTAGCCCCTAGCTACTCACTAAACCTTATAAACTCATAAACATTAATGATAAATTTAAAATAATTATAGAACAAGTATTAATTACAAAAAATAAATTACTAGTGATATCAAATATAATTTAACAATAATATAGGTTTTTTAAGCATATAAAGCATATAATCTTAGATAAATGATGCAAAAACCTAAAAAAAATTATTATTTAGTAATAAATTTTACTTTGATTTTGAATTATTTTAGGTTTTTTTAATTATATTTAAATTTATATCTATCATATTAATAATAGTTTATTAATTTATTTTTTGATAATTGATATAATATTTATCAATAAAATTGTTTATATTTATTTTATATTATATATAGTTATAATATTTATTATTACTAAATATTGTATTCACATTTTTAAAAAATTTAAAATTATTATATTTTCTAATGTTATAACCTTTGAAAATTTGAAAAAATATCAAAAATAAATTTTTTGTTATTTAATTGTTTGAATAAAACCTATAATCCATTAAATGCCTAAATACTTAAATCAATATTTCTAAATCTTGAAAACCCTAAATAGATAAATTTTTTAAATAGGTACATCCTAAATAATAAATATAATCTATTTTTATTTTTTCATTATAATTTGAAATATTCATTATAATTATTTATTTGTTTATTTTTATATAAATATTAAATACAAAATAAATATTAAGTTAGAAATATATAATTTATATAAATTATTTTTCAGCAAAAAATATCATAAACTTATTAAAAGAAGAAAAAAATTAAAAACAAAAATTATTATTTAGTAATATAATTAACTTTGTTTCTGATCATTTTAGGTATTGTAATTATATTTTTACTTAATATCTAACTTATTAATATATATTATAATTTATTTTTTGATCATTATTAGAATATTTATCCAATAAAAATATTTATATTTAATTTATATGATATATATTTAATAATAAATTATAAACTAAATATATTAATCACTTTTGAAAAAAATTTAAATATAATTATATGTTCAAAGGTTACCTTTGAAAATATGAAAAAAAATAATAAAAATAATTTTTTTTTCTTAAATAAAACCTATAAACCACTAAATGCATACAGAGTAAATCAGTAAACTCCTAAACCAAATAATGCCTAAATACATAAACCCATTAACTGCTATAGATCAACTTAATAATTAATAATATCTAATTTTTATTTCTATTTATTATAATTTTAAATATTCGTTTTAATTATTTATTAGTTTATTTTTATTGAAATATTTATTACAAATAAAGTATGAGTGCGACTAATATAATTAATTAAATTTATTTTAATAAAAAAATATACGCTTATAAAAGAAGTAGAAATTTAAAAATTATTATCCAGTAATATATTTTACTTAATTTGAATCAATTTGTGTTATGTAATATTTTTTAAAATTAATATCTATATTTTTATTAATAGTTTTTTAACTTAATTTGATCATTATTATATTATCTATCAATAAAAGTGTTTATATATAATTTATATGATATATAATTATTAATATTATTATACTAAATATTGTATTCACATTTCAAAAAATTGTAAATATTATTATATTTCAAAGGTTATAACCTAAAAAAATGATAACAAATTATAAAATTTTTTTTTTGTTATTTTATTTTTTATATAAAACCTATAAACCACTAAAAGCCTAAAAAATAAATCACTAAACTCCAAACTAAAAAACCTCTAAATACAAAACTATTAAACTGGTATGCATTAATAATAAATCTTAAATCTCATTTTAATTTTTATTAAGTATAATTTAAATTTTTATTTTAATTATTTATCAGTTTTTTTATAGAAATATTAATTACAAAATAAATTATTAGTGAGAAAAATCTAATTTAATTAATTATTTTTCATCCAAAAAAATATATATCATTATAAAAAGAGGCTCAATTTAAAAACAAAAATTTAATATTTAGAAATATATTTTCTTTTTAATTTGAATCATTTTAGATTTTGCAATTATATTTAATTTATATTATTCTTATTAATAATAGTTTTTAATTTTTTATTGATCATTATTATATATGTATAATAAAATTATATATATTGAGTTTACATTATATAAATTATAAGAATATTTATCTAAAATATTATATTCACATTTAAAAAAAATTAAAAATTATATATTTTCAAATGTTATTTCCTTTGAAAATAATAAAAGTAACAAAATAAATTTTTTGTTATATAATTGTTTAAATAAAACTTATAAACCATTATATTCCTAAATACATAAATCTCTAAACTTTTAAACCCTGACCCCCTAAATAATTAAAATGTTTGTAAACTGTTAACCTTAAATATAATTTAAATAATTTATATAAATATTAATTACAAAATAAATTATGAGTGATATAAAATAATTGAAAAGATAATTGATATAATATCTAACAATAAAATTGTTTATATTAAGTTTAATATTATATATAGTTATAGTAATTATTATTACTAAATATTGTATAAACATTTTTAAAAAATTTTAAAATTATTATATTTTTAAATGTTATAATCTCTGAAAATTTGAAAAAATATCAAAAATAAATTTTTTGTTATTTCATTATTTAAATAAAACCTATAAACAACTAAATGCCTAAAAACATAAATTTATAACCTCCTAAACGATAAAACCTTTAAATACTTAACCATTAAATTGGTATACATTAATAATAAATCATAATCTCAATTTAATTTTTATTTAGTATAATTTTAAATTTTTATTTAATTATTTATAAGTTTATTTATATAAAAATACTAATTACCAAAAAAATTATTAGTGAGATATATATAATTTAAATTAAACCGGTATAGCCTAAATAATAAATAATAAATCTTATTTTTTTTTCATTGTAATTTTAAATATTCATTTTAATAATTTATTTGTTTATTTTTATATAAATATTAATTACAAAATAAACTATAAGTTTACAAATATATTTATATAAATTATTTTTAAACAAAAAAATATAGATAAACTAATTAAAAGACGAAAAAAAACTAAAAACAAAAAATTATTTTATAGTAATATATTTGCATTTTTCTTAATCATTTTGGTTTTGTAATTATTTTTAATTGATATCTAACTTATTTATTAATAAATTTAATTTTTATTTCAATTTATTTAAATTTTAAATATTCATTTTAATTATTTATTAGTTTATTTTTATAGAAATTTTTATTATAAAAAAATTATGAGTGCGACACATATAATTTAAATAATTTATTTTTAATCAAAAAAAATACATACACTTTTAAAAGAAGTATAAAAAGAAGTATTATTAAATATTAAAAATTATTATCAACTAATATATTTTACTTTAATTTTGAATCAAGTTTGGTTTTGTAAATATTTTTTAATTAATATCTATCTTATTATAAATAGTTTATTAATTTAATTTTTGATTATTATTATAATATCTATCAATAAATTTTTTGATATTTATTTTATATGATATAGAATTATTAAAATTATTATAACTAAATATTGTATTCAAATTTCATAAAATTTTAAATATTTTAAATTTTCAAAGGTTATAACATTTGAAAATGAAAAAAAATTACAATTTGTTTTTCTTATTTTATGTTTAAATAAAACCTATAAATCACTAAATGCCTAAAAACATAAATTGCTAAACTCCTAAATGTCAAAACCTCAAAATACTTAAACAATTAAACTGGTATACATTAATAATAAATCATAAATCTCATTTTTATTTTTATTCACTACAATTATAAATTTATATTTTAATTATTTATAAGTTATTTTTATAGAAATATTAATTACAAAATAAATTATTAGTGACACAGATATAACTTAAATTAAACAGGTATACCCTAAATAATAAATCTCATTTTTTTTATAAAAAATATTCATTTTAATTATTAAATTTTTATTGTTATATAAATATTAATTAAAAAATAAATTATGAGTTAGACAAATAATTTATGTAAATTATTTTTAATAAAAAAAATATAGATAAACTTTTTAAAATAAAAAAAATGTCAAAACATAAAAATATTATATAGTAATATATTTTTCTTTGCTTATGAATGATTTTATGTTTTGTAATTATATTTTAATTGATATCTATCTTATTAATAATATTTTTATTAATTTATTTTTTGATCATTATTAGAATATTTATCACTAAAATTGATTATATTGAATTTATATGATATATAAATATAATGATTATTATAACTAAATATTGAATTCACTTTTTAAAATAAATTAAAAATTATTATATTTCAATGGTTATAACCTTTGAAAATATCAAAAAATAATAAAAATAAATGTTTTGTTATTTTATTTTTAAATAAAACTATAATCCACTATATGCATACACAATTAAATTAGTAAACACCTAAACCTCGTAATACATAAATACCTAAACCATTAAACTAGTATAGATTAATAATAATTCATAAATATCATTTTAATTTTTATTTTGTATAATTTTAATTTTTTATTTTAATTAATTTTTAGTTTATTTTTATAGAAATATTAAATACAAAAATAAATTATTAGTGAGACAGATCTAATTTAAATTAGACCGGTATACCCTAAATAAAAAATAATAAATTTATATTTTTTAATTATAATTTTAAATATGCATTTAATTATTTATTTGTTTATTTTTATATTGATATCTATCTTATTAATAATAGATTATTAATAAGTTATCTATATTTTTTGATGAAAATAATTTATAAAAATTATATTTGTCTAATTCATAATTTATAATGTTTAATATTTAATAAAAATAAACAAATAAATAATTAAAATGAATATTTTAAATTATAATGAAAAAAATAATATTGAGATTTATTATTTATTATTTAGGGTATACTAGTTTAAAAGGAATATCTTTTTAGGGTTTTGAGATTTAGGAGTTATTGATTTAAGTGTTTAGGCATTTCGTGGTTTATAGGATTTATTTAAGCAATGAAATAACAAAAAAATTATTTATGATATTTTCTCACATTTTCAAAGGTTATAACCTTTGAAAATATAATAATTTTTAAATTTTTAAAAATGTGAATAAATATTTGTAATAATAATCATTATAATTATATATAATCTAAAAAAATATAAAAAATTTTATGATAGATATGAAATCAATTATCAAAAAAAATTAATATATTATTATTAATAAGATATATAAAATTATAATATAATTCAAAACCTAAATTTATTCAAAATCAAAGTAAAATTTATTACTAAATAATAATTTTTTTTAATTTTTGCTTCTTTTTATTAGCTTATATATTTTTTTTTGATGAAAAATAAATTATTTAAATTAAATTTGTATCACTCATAATTTATTTTTGTAATTAATATTTTAATAAATTATTTAAATTATAATTAAGGTTTACGAGTTTAAAGGTTTAAGTATTTAAGGGCTTTGTGTTAAGAAAGTTTAGAGGTTTAAGTGTTTAAGGATATAGTGGTTTATAAGTTTTATTTAAACAATGATATAACATAAAATTTATTTATTTTTTTTTCTAATTTTTGAAGGTTATATACTTTGAAAATATAATAATTTTTATATTTTTTTCAAATGTAAAATATTATTTATTTATAATAATCTTCATAAATATAAGTCATTTAAATTCAATATAAATAATTACATTGCTAGATATTATAATAATGATCAAAAAATAAATAATAAACTATTATTAATAAAATAGATATTATTAAAAAGTATTTGTAAAATCTAAATTTATTCAAATCAAAGTAAAATATATTACTAAATTATTTTTTTTAATGTTTTGCTTTTTTTATAAGTTTATATTTTTGTTATTAAAAATACATTATTTTAATTTTATTTATTTTACTCATAATTTATTTTGTAATTTATAATTCTATACTAATAAACTAATAAATAATTGAAATGAATATTTAAAATTATAATGAATACAAATAAAAATGAGATTTATTATTTTTATTTAGGATATACTAGTTTAATGGTTTAAGTATTTAGGTGTTTTGTGGTTTAGGAGTTTAGTAATTTAATTATTTAGACCTTAAGTGATTTATAGTTTTATTTAAAAAATGAAAAAAACAAAAAATTTAATTTTTTGAATTTTTTTTAATTTTTGAAGGTTATAATCTATGAAAATATAATAATTTTTAATTTTTTTTAAATGTGAATATAATTTTTAGTTATAATAATCTTAATAATTAAATATAATGTAAACTCAATATAAATAATTTTATTGATAAATTTTATAAGAATGATCAATAAATAAATTAATAAAACGAGTATTTATAAGAATGATATAAATTATAATATAATTGTAAAATCTAAAATGATTCAAAATCAAAATAAGCTATATTACTAAATAATAATTATTTATTTATAAAAATTTGCCTTTTTTTATTATCAATTTTTTAATGAAAAATAAATTATTTAATCTATAAATGTCGCTCTAATAATTTATTTTGTAATTAATATTTCTATAAAATAAACTGATAAATAATTAATGTGAATATTTAAAATTATAATGAATACTAATAAAAATTAGATTTATGATTTATTTTGTACTATAATAATTTAATGTTTTAAGTATTTATGGGCTTGGGGGTTGAGGAGTTTAGTCATTTTAGAATTAATCATTTAGTGGTTTATCGGTTTTATATAAAAAATAAAATAACTAAAAATTTATTTTTGTTATTTTTTCTCATTTTGAATATTATAACCTTTGAAAATATAATAATTTATATTTTTTTTAAAAGCGAATATACTATGAATTTATAATAATCATAATAATTATATATCATATAAATTCAAAATAAACTATTTTATTGATATATATAATAATGATCATATAAAAGTAAAACAATTATTAATAAGATAAATATTGTTTAAAATATATTTTCAAAACCTAAAATGATTCAAAATCAAAGTGAAATATTTTACGAGATATTAATTTTAAATTATTAAATTTTGTATCCATTTATAAGCCTATATATATTTTGATGGAAATAAAATATTTAAATTATTATTGTCTCACTAATAATTTATTTTTAATTTATATTTCTATAAAAAAACTAATAAATAATTAAAATGTATATTTAAAATTATAATGAATACTAATAAAAATGAGATTTATGATTTATTATTTAGGGTATAACTATTTAATTGTTTAAGTTTTTTGTGGTTTTGGGGTTAATGAGTTTATTGATTTATATGTTTACACATTTAGGTGTTTATAGGTTTTATTTAATCAAAGAAATAACAACAAATTTATTTTTATGAATTTTCGTTATTTTCAAATGTTATAACCTTTATCAAAATAATAATTTTCATTAGTTATAAAATATGAATACAATACTTAGTTATAATAATCTTAGAATTATATTTGTTATAAAAATATAAAAAATTAATTAATATATATTATATTATGATCAAAAATAAAATTATAAAATAATTAATAAGATAGATATTAATTAAAATATATTTGCAGAAACCAAAATAATTCAAAATCAAAGTAAATTATATTACTAAATAAAATTTTAAATTTTTGAAATTTTGTTTAGTTTTATAAGCTTATTTTTTTTCCATAAAAAATAATTTATTTAAATTATATATGTCTCACTCATTATTTATTTGCAATTAATATTTCTATAAAAATAAACTAAAAATAATTAAAATGAATATTTAAAATTATAATAAATACAAATAAAAATGAGATTTATTATTTATTTTTTAGGATATACAGTTTTAATGGTTTAGGTATTTAGGTGTTTTGGAGTTTAGTTATTTAAGTGTTTATGCCTTTAGTGATTTATTGTTTTTATTTAAAGAATTAAAAAACAAAAAATTTAATTTATTGTTTTTTTTTAATTTTTGAAGGTTATAACCTTTGAAAATATAATTATTCTTAATTTTTTTTAAATGTGAATATGATATTTAGTTATAATAATCTTAATAATTATATAATGTAAACTCAATATAAATAATTTATTAATAGATATTATAATAATGATCAATAAATAATTAATAAACATTTTTAAAAAGAATGATATAAATTAAAATAAAAATGCAAAATCTAAAATGATACAAAATCAAAATAAAATATTTACTAAATAATAAATTTTTGTTTTTAAAAGTGTGCCTATTTTTATAAGCTTATATTTATTTTGATGAAATATAAATTATTTAAAGTATATCTATCTTACTAATAATTTATTTTGTAATTAATATTTCTATAAAAATAAACTGATAAATAATAAAATAAAAATTTAAAATTATACTGATTAAAATTTAAAATGAGATTTATGATTTATTATTAATGTACACCTGTTTAATGGTTTAAGAATTTAGAGGTTTTGTCGTTTAAGAGTTTAGCAATTTATGTTTTTTGGCATTTAGTGGTTTATAGGTTTTATTTAAATAATAAAATAACAAAAAAAAATCTGTAATTTTTTCACATTTTCATAATTTATAACCTTTCAAAATATAATAATATTTAAAATTTTTTCTAATGTGAATACAATATTTAGTTATTATAATATTAATAATTATATATCATATAAATTCAATATAAATAATTTTATATATAGATAATAGTATGATGAAAAATTAAATTAATAAACTATTAATAATAAGTTAGATATTAATTAAAAAATATTTACAATACCCAAAGAGATTCATGATTAAACTATAATAAATTACTGTAAATTAATTTTTAATTTTTAAATTTTTACTTCTTTTATAAGCGTATATTTTTTTAATTAAAAATAAATTGTTTAAATTATATTTGTCGCACTTTTAATTTATTTTGTAATAAATATTTTATAAAAATAAACTAATAAATAATTAAAATCAATATTTAAAATTATAATAAATAAATAAAAATTATATTTATTAATTATTAAGTAGTATATAGCGGTTTGATGGTTTATGTATTTAGGAGTTTACTGATTTACCTATATATGCATTTAGTGGTTTATATGTTTTATTTAAAAAATAAAATAACAAAAATTTTATTTTTGTTATTTTTTGATATTTTCAGAGGTTATAACCTTTGAAAATACATTAAATTTTAAATTTTATTCTCAAGTGAATACAATCTTTAGATATAATAAACATTTATTTATATATCTTATAAATTCAATATAAATAATTTTATTCATAAATATTCTAATAATGATCAAAAAATAAATTAATAATCTATTATTAATAAGATAGATATCAATTAAATTATAATTATAAAACCTAAAATGATTCAGAAGCAAATCAAAATATATACTATAAAATAATTTTTGTTTTGAACTTTTTTTTATTTTAAAAAGATTATGTTTATTTTTTTTGATGAAAAATAATTTATATAAATTATATTTATCTAACTCAAATTTATTATGTAATTAATATATTTATAAAAATAAACAAATAAATAATTAATATTAATATTTAAAATTATAATGAAAAAAATGAGATGTATTATTTATTATTTAGGGATACCGGTTTAATTTAAAATAGATATTTCTCACTAATAATTTATTTTGTAATTAATATTTCTATAAAAATAAACTGATAAATATTTTAAATAAAAATTTAAAATTATACTAAATAAAATTTAAAAAGAGATTTATGATTTATTCTTACTGTACCAGTTTAATGGATTAAGTATTTAGATGTTTTTTCATTTAGGATTTTAGTGATTTATGTTTTTAGGCTTTTAGTTTAAACGTTTTATTTAAAAAAATATAATAATTTTTAAATTTTTTTCAAAAGTGAATACAATATTTATTTATAATAATCATAATAATTATATATCATATAAATTCAATATAAACAATTTTTTTGATAGATATTCTAATAATTATCAAAAAATAAATTAAAAATTTATTATGAATAATATTGATATTACTTAAAATATAATATCAAAACCTAAAATGATTCAAAAACAAAGCAAAATATATAACTAAATAAAAATTATTTGTTTTTAAATTTTTATTCTTTTTATAAGCTTATCTATTTTTGGGGAAAAATAATTTTTATAAATTATATTTTTAACTCATTATTTATTTTATATTTAATATAGATATACAAATAAAAAACTAATAATCAAAATGATTTTTTTTAAGTATAATGAAAATAAATAAAAATGAGATTTATTAATTATTATTTAGTGTATACAAGTTTAAAGAATTATCTATATTGGGGTATCGGAATTTTGTAGTTTAGTGATTTAATTTTTAGGCATTTAGTGGTGTATAGGTTTTATTTAAACAATGAAATAACAAAAAATATATATATTTTTATTTTTTCACATGTTCAAAGGTTATAATCTTTGAAAACATAAAAATTATAAATGTTTTTTCAAAAGTGAAAACATTATTTAGTTATAATAATTATTAAATTTATATATCATTTAAATTCAATATAAACATTTTTATTGAAATATTCTAATAATGATCAAAAAATAAATTAATAATTCTTTATTAATAAGATATATATCATTTAGAAATTAATTACAAATATTAAAATGATTCAGAAGCTAAGCAAAATATATTTATATAATAATTTTTTGTTTTGAAATTTTTTTTTAAAATTTATCTGTATTTTTTTGATGAAAAATAATTTATATAAATTATATTTCTTTAACACATAATTTACTTTGTAATTAATATTTATATAAAAATATACAAATAAATAATTAAAATGAATATTAAAAATTATAATGAAAAAAATGAGTTTTATTATTTATTATTTAGGGTATACCGGTTTAATTTAAATTATATCTGTCTAACTAATAATTTATTTTGTAATTAATATTTATATAAAAATAAAATGATAAATAATTAAAATAAAAATTTAAAATTAAACTGAATAAAAATTAAAATGAAATTTATGATTTATTATTAATGTATACTAGTTTAATTGTTTAAGTATTTAGAGGTTTTGTCATTTAGGAGTTTAGCAATTTATGTTTTTAGGCATTTAGTGGTTTATAAGATTTATTTAAACAATATAATAATATTTAATATTTTTTAAATGTGAATATAATATTCAGTTATAATAATATTAATAATTATATATCATATAAATTCAATATAAACAATTTTATTGATATATATTATAATAATGATTAAAAATTAAATTAATAAACTATTAATAATAAGATAATTCATTAAAAAATATTTACAAAACCCAAATTGAATCAAAATTAAAGTAAAATATATTACTTAATAATAATTTTTAATTTTTAAATTTTTACTTATTTTATAAGTGTAAATACTTTTATTGATTAAAAAAAATTATTTAAATTATATTTCTCGCACTCATAATTTTTTTGTAAGAAATATTTCTATAGAAATAAACTAATAAATAATTAAAATAAATATTTAAAATTATAATAAATAGAAATAAAAATTAGATTTATTAATTAGTAAGTAGTATATAGTGGTTTAATGGTTTATGTATTTAGGCATTACGAGATTTATGAGCTTACTGATTTAACTGTATATGCATTTAGTGTTTATAGGTTTTATTTAAAAAATAAATAAACAAAAAATTTATTTATTATTTTTTGATATTTTCAAATGTCATAACATTTGAAAATATAATAAATTTTAAATTTTTTTCAAAAGTGAATTCAATATTTAGTTATAATAATCATTATTTTTATATTTCATATAAATTCAATATAAATAATTTTATTGATAAATATTCTAATAATGATCAAAAAATAAATTAAAAATCTATTATTAATATGATAGATATCAATTAAAATATAATTACAAAACCTAAAATGATTCAGAAGCAAATCAAAATATATTACTATATAATAAATTTTTGTTTTGAACTTTTTTCTTCTTTTTATAAGTTTATCTATATTTTTTGATGAAAAATAATTTATATAAATAATATTTGTCTAACTCTTAATTTATATTGTGATTAATATTTAATAAAAAAAACGTATAAATAATTAAAATGAATATTTTAAATTATAATAAAAATAATATTGAGATTTATTATTTTTATTTAGGGAATACCAGTTTAAAAGAATTATCTATTTATGGTTTTAGAGATTTCGGAGTCATTGACTTAAGTGTTTAGGCATTTAGTAGTTTATAGGATTTATTTAAATAATGAAATAACAAAAAAATTATTTTTGATATTTTCTCACATTTTCAAAGGTATAACCTTTGAAAATGTGATAATTTTAATTTTCTTAAAAAATGTGAATATATTATTAGTAATAAGAATCATTATAAATATATATAATATAAACTAAATATAAACAATTTTATTGATAGATATGATATCAATTATCAAAAAACAAATTAATATGTTATTATTAATATGATAGATATAAATTAAATTTTGCAAAACTTAAAATAATTCAATTTATGATATCAATATTATTAATATGATAGATATGTATACCAGTTTAATATTTTATGTATTTAGATGTTTTTTCGTTTATGACTTTAGTAATTTATGTTTTTAGGCATTTAGTGGTTTATAGGTTTTATTTAAACAATGAAATAACAAAAAAATTATTTTTGATATTTTTTGACATTTTCAAAGGTTATAACCGTTGAAAATATAATAATTTTAAAATTTTTAAAAATGTGTATACAATATTTAGTAATAATAATCATTATAATTATATATAATATAAACTAAATATAAACAATTTTATTGATAGATATGATATCAATTATTAAAAAATAAATTAATATGCTATTATTAATATGATAGATATAAATAAAAATATAATGGAAAAACCTAAAAATATTCAAAATCCAAGTAAAATTTATTACTAAATAAAATTTTTTTTTTAGTTTTTGCTTCTTTTTATAAGCTTATTTTTTTTGATGAAAAATAAATTATTAAAATTATATTTGTATCACTCAATTTATTTTGTAATTTACATTTTAATAAATTATTTAAATTATATTTTAGGTTTACGAGTTTAAAGGTTTAAGTATTTAGGGGCTTTTATGTTTAGGAGTTTAGAAGATTAAGTGTTTTGGGATTTAGTGGTCTATAAGTTTTATTTAAACAATGATATAGCAAAAAATTTATTTTTATTATTTTTAAAATTTTTGAAGGTTATAACCTTTGAAAATATAATAATTTTTAAATTCTTTTCAAATGTAAATATAATATTTAGTTATAATAATCTTAAAGATTATAAGTCACTTAAATTCAATATAAATAATTACATTGCTAGATATTATAATAATGATCAAAAAAAATATAATAAACTATTATTAATAAGATATATATATTTAAAATATATTTGCAAAATGTAAATTTATTCAAAATCAAAATAAAATATTTTACTTAATAATAATTTTTTTAATGTTTTGCTTTTTTTATAACTTTATATTTTTGTTATTATAAATAAATTATTTAAATTAATTTGTCTTACTCATAATTTATTTTGTAATTTATAATTTTATACTAATAAACTAATAAATAATTATTTAAAATTATAATGAATACAAATAAAATTGAGATTTATTATTTATTCTTCAGGATATACCGGTTTAATGGTTTAAGTATTTAGGTATTTTTGGGTTTAGGAGTTTAGTGATTTAAGTGTTTATACCTTTAGTGATTTATAGTTATTATCTAGAGAATTATAAAACAAATAATTTAATTTTTTGATTTTTTTTAATTTTTGAAGGTAGTAACCTTTGAAAATATAATAATTTTAAATTTTTTTAAATGTGAATATAATATTTAGTTATAATAATCTTAATAATTATATATAATGTAAACTAAATATAAATAATGTTATTAATAGATATTATAATATTGACCAATAAATAAATTAATAAACTATTATTAATAAGAATAATATAAATTAAAATATAATTGTAGAATATAAAATGATTCAAAATCAAAATAAGATATATTACTAAATAATAATTTTTTTTAAAAAAAATTGTCTCATTTTATAAGCATATATATTTTTTGAAGAAAATTAAATTATTTAAATTATATCTGTCTCACTAATAATTTATTTTGTAATTAATATTTATAAAAAATAAAATGATAAATAATTAAAATGAATATTTAAAATTATAATGAATACAAATAAAATAGAGATTTATTATTTATAATTCAGGATATACTAGTTTAATGGTTTAAGTATTAAGTTGTTTTGGGGTTTAGTGATTTAAGTGTTTAGGCCTTTAGTGATTTATAGTTTTTATTTAAAGAATGAAAAGATAAAAAATTAATTTTTTTAATTTTTTTTAATTTTTGAAGTTTATAACTGTTGAAATTATAATAATTTTTAATTTTTTTAATTGTGAATATAATATTCATTAATAATAATCTTAATAATTATATATAATGTAAACTCAATATAAAGAATTTTATTAATAGATATTATAATAATGATCAATAAAAAATTAATAAACTATTATTAATAAGAATGATATAAATTAAAATATAATTTCAAAATCTAAAATGATTCAAAATAAAAATAAAATATATTACTAAATAATAAATTTTTGTTTTTAATATTTTGCCTCTTTTTATAAGGATATATTTTTTTTGATGAAAAATAAATTATTTAAATTAGATATTTCTTACTAATAATTTATCTTGTAGTTAAATATTTCTATAAAAAAAACTGATAAATAATTAAATTAAAATTTAAAATTATACATAATAAAAATTAAATTGAGATTTATGATTTTTTATTAATGTACACCTGTTTAATAGTTTAAGTTTTTAAAGGTTTTGTGGTTTAGGAGTTTAGCAATTTATGTTTTTAGGCAATTAGTGTTTATAGGTTTTATTTAAATAATAAAATAACAAAAAAAAAATTATTTTTTTTCATTTTCATATGTTATAACCTTTGAAAATATAATAATATTTCAAATTTTTTGAAATGTGAATACAATATTTAGTTATAATAATATTAATAATTATATATCATATAAATTCAATATAAATAATTTTGTTGATAGATAAATAATAATGATCAAAATTTAAATTAATAAACTATTAATAAAAGGATTGATATTAATTAAAAAATATTTACAAACCCCAAATTGATTCAAAATTAAAGTAAAATATATTACTGGATAATAATTTTTAATTTTAATTTTTAATTTTTTGCTTCTTTTATAAGCATATATATTTTTTGATTAAAAATAAATTAATTAAAATATATATGTCGCTCTCATAATTTAATTTGTAATAAATATTTCTATAAAAATAAACTAATAAATAATTAAATGAATATTTAAAATTATAATAAATAGAAATAAAAATTAGATTTATTAATTATTAGGTAGTATATAGTAGTTTAATGGTTTATGTATTTAGGCATTATGAGGTTTTGGAGTTTATTGATTTAACTGTCTATGCATTTAGTGGTTTATAGGTTTTATTAAAAAAATAAAATAATAAAAATTTTTTTTTATTATTTTTTGATATTTTCAAAGGTTATAACCTTTGAAAATATAATAATTTTTAAATTTTTTTTAAGTGTGAATACAATATTTAGTTATAATAATCATTATATTTATATATCATATAAATTCTATATAAACAATTTTATTAATAAATATTCTAATAATGATCAAAAAATAAATTTATAATTTATTATAAATAAGATAGTTATCAATTAAAATATAATTACAAAACCTAAAATGATTCAGAAGAAAAACAAAATATATTACGATATAATAATTTTTTGTTTTTAAATTTTTTTTCTTTTAAAATGTTTATCAATAATTTTTGATGAAAAATAATTTAAATAAATTATATTTGTCTAACTCAATTTATTTTTAATTTATATTTAATAATAAATAAACAAATAAATAATTTAAATGAATATTTAAAAATTTAATGAAAAAAAATGAGATTTATTATTTATTATTTATTATTTGGGGATACAGGTTTAATTTAAATTAGATATGTCTCACTAATAATTTATTTTGTTATTTATATTTCTATAAAATAAATTAATAAATAATTAAAATAAAAATTTAAAATTATATTGAATAAAAATTAAAATGAGATTTATGATTTATTATTAATGTATACCAGTTTAATGATTTAAGTATTTAGAGGTTTTGTTTAGGAGTTTAGCGATTTATGTTTTTAGGCTTTTAGTGGTTTATAGGTTTTATTTAAAAAAAATAAAATAACAAAAAAAATTCTATAATTTTTTATCATTTTCATAGGTTATAACATTTGAAAATATAATAATATTTAAAATTTTTTGAAATTTTAATACAATATTTTGTTATAATAATGATCAAAATTAATTTATAAACTATTAATATTAAGATAGATATTAATTAAAAATATTTACAAAACCCAAATTGATTCAAAATTAAAGTAACTTATATTACTTGATAATAATTTTTAATTTTTAAATTTATAATTCTTTTATAAGCGTATATTTTTATTAGATAAATAATATATTATTTAAATTATATTTGTCCCACTCATAATTTATTTTGTAATAAATATTTCTAAATAATACACTAATAAATAATTTAAAATGAATATTTAAAAATATAATAAATAACAAAAAAAATAGATTTATTAATTATAAGTAGTATTTAACGGTTTTAATGGTTTATGTATTTAGGCATTACGGGGTTTAAGAGTTACTGATTTAAACTTTCTATGCATTTTGTAGGGTTGCTCATGGGACTCGGAGATTGCGACCTGACCCGAAGTCTTGTCCCGAAAGAAATCGGGACTGAGAAAAATCCGTTGACTTTGATTTTTATCATCCCATTTTGTCAAGTATTTTTTCTTTTGGGATGGTTCCGGATCTTAAGCAATATCCATCCCGAGAACCATCCCGTCCGAAAAACTGATACTAGAACCAGGAATATATATATATATAACATGCATGATGCGACCAATTCCGCTACTGGCCATCCAATTCGGACACACCTATTGCTGTTCCGACAAGTTCTAGGCCACCTCATACCATACCAGTCGTGTTTAGTGAGGTCTAGCCCTTGTCCGTCGCACTTCTGGTGCCTCCATCGTGTCCCAGATGCCAGTAGCCTTTTGGTTTGTTTTTTTTGAAGAGAATTGAGTGATTAATTTATTATTTATGTGTCTCAGTTATTTTTGTTGAGTATTGGTTGTGGTGTTGTGGTTGGGCCGAATGAGTGGGCTGAATGTGTTACAGTCAGTTTGAAGATCATGCTTGTTTTAAATATTTATATGTATTTATCTTAGCATATCATATTAATTAATGGCAATCCAGATGGCACAATCCACCGGTAAATGAAAAATACTATAAATTGAAGATGATCACATCTCAAATGATCAAAGTACTGGTAAATCCAATCATCATCCTTTCATGAACCCTCCTATTGTTATGGCAGGTTCTTCATTCTAATTGTAAAAGAAAGTCAAGGTACATCTGAACCTCAAGCTCATAAAAAGTATAAGTCTGATATTTGGTAACTTATGAGATATTAGTTGATTCAGAGGTAAATGAAACTGGTAGGGTAGCTTGTATATGGTGTAGGAAAGAATATTTGGCAAAAAGTGATCAATGTATTTCGGGTTTATGGAAATACTTGAGAGAGACTTGTAGGAAATTTCTACCCAAAAAAAGAATTAATAGAAGCTCTCAAGGTAAAGATAAGTCACAATCTTTGTTGAGTTTCACTAAAGGTACTAGTTCAGAGAATAACAAATTAACTTGTTGGCAATTTTATCAACAACTAGTTAGTGAGGCTTGGTGAAAATGATCATAAAAGATGAATTCCCTTTTGTTTTGTTGAGAGGGATGAATTTAAGGAGTTTTGTGAAGTTAGTGTGCGTCAATTTAAAATTCCATTAGGCACCCCACACTAAGGGATTGTTTACTTTGTTTGTGAAGGTAAAGAAGAAATTATTTGTTTACATATCATCTCATTATTGTAGAGTTTCATTGACTACGGACACTTGGACCAGCATTCAAAATTTGTCTATATATGTTTGACTGTTCATTTCATTGATTCTCAATAAAATATGCATAAACGGCTTTTGAACTTTTGTGTAATTAAAAGTCATTTTGGAGTTAATATTAGAAATGCTATTGAGTTTGCATGAATGAATGGGGTTTGAGAAAGTTGATGTGCATTACTGTGACAATGCATCAAATAATGATGTTGCAGTTGAACATTGAAAAAAAAGGCTTGTGAAGAAAAGTGTTGTACCTTGAGAGGTGAGTATTTTCATATGAGATGTTGTGCTAATATGGCATTACAGTAGTTGAGGGTGCTATTCAATAATTAGAGGTGTGGTGAAATATGTGAGGAGTAGTCCTAAAATATTAGATATGTTTAAGTTATGTGTTTAAGAAGAAAACTTTACATATGGATCTTCATTGCAATTAGATTGTCCTACAAGATGAAATTCAACTTATTTGATGATACAAATTGATATAAAATATCAAAAAGAATTTGATAAGTTGGAGGACAAAGAAAAATTTTTTTTGAAGGAGTTTTGGTTCAAATGTTCCAACTGAGAGAGACTGAACAAATGCCAAAATTTTGGCTAATTTCTTGAAAACTTTTTATGAGGTAACTTGTAAATTTTATGGCTCATAATATTCTACCTCTAGTGTATGAAAATGAGGTATAAATTCAACAAATATTGGGGTTCTCTTCGGTCAACAAATATTATGCTTTTTGTAGCAGTAGTGTCGGATCCTAGATATAATCTAAAATATATCAAGGTTAAGTACACTTAGCATTATGGAGACGAATTGGCTAAAAATTTGGTGAAAAAGGTTATAAATGCTTTAAATGAGATAATGGATGATTATAACGATTTAATGAAGATGTATCAAAATAAGATGATTTCTCTTCTACTATGTTGAAGAAAAATGATGATTTCTTTGATGGTAGTGATACTTATGTTGATGATTTTTTTTTTGTTTATTTGGAGAAAGAACAAGAAGTTTCGGCTTTGGAAGAGTTGGATACGTACTTGGAGGACAACTTGAAAAAATTAAATTGATTTTGATCTTCTAAACTGGTGGACGGTAAATGAGGTTAGGTATCCTTCTTTGGCAAATGTAGCAAGGGATATATTTGTTATCCAAGCATCTACTGTGGCCTACGAATCTACGTTTAGCAATGGGGGGAGAACTTTACATAAATTTAAGAGTTTCTTTAACACCTATTACAGCTGAAGTTTTCATATGTCTACAAGATTGGTTGATAAGCTCAAACAAACCTATTGAAATTGAAGAATTAGTTCAAGACCTTGATGATAATGAATCAGGTTAGTATAAAAATCTTGTAAATTTTAATTTCACTTTTACTTATTTTATTCATTCAATTTAATAAAAATATGTTTCAATTACAATTCTCAGAGGGGTCTCAAGATCTAAATATTCTTCCAAATATAGTTGCCAACTAAATTTGGAATGGGTGTATTAAATTTTATAAGGTAATATTTTGTTTTTTTATTACTCTTTCATCTTAGAAATTTATGTCTACATGATTAACCCATTTTCATCTATGGTTGTCCTTCTACATTGGAGGAAGAAAAGGGAGGAGTTGTAGAAGAGATAATTAATTAGGTTTGTATTTTCGTTGTTGTCTTGGGATGGACCTTTGAAATGATTATTATCATGGTTGTTATTAGTTGTATTTTTTTTGTTATATTAAGCTGCCTAATTTTAGCAATTACTTAAGTAGTAATTGCTGCTTACCAATTTTGTGGTCATCTTTAGCTATTCCTTAATATTTTAAGTAATTGTTTAAAAAATATAGTATTGCTATTATGGTTAAATTTCACTCGGCTGAACAAAGCCAACTTGTGAAAAAACAAAGAACCAACTTATGCACACAACTCGGTCCCGTTCTATTAAACATTTCTATCCTTTCTGCACATCAAAGCTTTTGACAAGGTAATGGAATTCGTTTGTGGTTTTCAGCCTATTGACAAAACAAAATTATACTAATTTGAGTTTGATAGATTCATAACTAAGGAATGATAAATGGTACAACAAAAGGTTTTCAAGATGAACTTACTTGGCCGGTTTGAAGAAAATAAATTGAAAAAAAATGTCTGAACTCCGTTCCGTCCCGGAACCGTTTTATCCTACCCAAAATCTCCGATCTTCGTCCCGTCCTGTCCCGATATTTTCAACCTATGGAACGGGTCGTGGATCTTCAAAAAAAAATCTCCGAACTATGGGAAGGGACTGGAGATTTGTAATCCCCATCCCATCCCGTCCCATGAGCACCCCTAGCATTGAGTGGTTTATAGGTTTTATTAAAAATAAAATAACAAAAAAATTATTTTTATTATTTTTTGATATTTTCAAAGGTTATAACCTTTGAAAATATAATAATTTTTAAATTTTTTTCAAATGTGAATACAATATTTAGTTATGCTAATCATTATATTTTTATATTATATAAATTCAATATAAACAATTTTATTGATAAATATTCTAATAATAATTAAAAAATAAATTAATAATCCATTAATAATAATATAAATATTAATTAAGATATAATTACAAAACTTAAAATGATTCAGAAACAAAGAAAAATATATTACTAAATATTAATTTTTTGTTTTTGAATTTTTTCTACTTTAAATAAGTTTATCTATATCATTTTTATGAAAAATAATTTTTATAAATTATATTTGTCTAACACATAATTTATTTTGTTATTTATATTTATATATAAATAAACAAATAAATAATTAAAATGAATATATAAAATTATAATGAAAAAAAATGAGATTTATTATTTATTATTTATTATTTAGGGATACCGGTTTAATTTAAATTAGATCCATCTCACAAATAATTTATTTTGTAATTAATATTTCTATAAAATAAACATGATAAATAATTAAAATATTAATTTAAAATTATACTGAATAAAAATTAAAATGAGATTTAGATTATTATTATTCTATACAGTTTAATAGTTTAAGTATTTAAGGTTTTGTCATTAGAAGTTAGCGATTTATGTTTTTAGGCTTTTAATGGTTTATAGGTTTTATATAAAAAAATAAAATAACAAAAAAATTTCTATAATTTGTTATCATATTCATAGGTTATAACCTTTGAAAATATAATAATATTTAAAATTTTTTGAATGTGAATACAATATTTGTTTTGATATTATTAATATTATATATCATATAAATTCAATATAAACAATTTTATTGATAGATAATATAATAATTATCAAAAATTAAATAATAAACTATTAATTAAAAGATAGATATTAATTAAAAAATATTTACAAAATCAAATTGGTTAAAAATTAAAGTAAATATATTACTGGATAATAATTTTTAATTTTTATAATTTTTACTTCTTTTAGAACCATATATTTTTTTATTAAAAATAAATTAATTAAATTATATTTGTCGCACACATACGTTATTTTGTAATAAATATTCACTAAAAATATTTTAATAATAATTAAAATGAATATTTAAAATTATAATAAATAGAATAAAAATTAGATTTATTAATTATTAAGTAGTATATAGCAATTTAATGGTTTATGTATTTAGGCATTACGGGGTTTAGGAGTTTAATGATTTATCTGGTATGCATTTAGTGGTTTATAGGTTTTATTTAAAAAAAATAAAAAAAATTATTTTTTATTATTTTTTGATATTTTCTAAGTTTATAACCTTTGAAAATATAATAATTTTAAATTTTTTTTCAAAGTGAATAAATATTTATTATAATAATCATAATAATTATATATCATATAAATTCAATATAAACAATTTTATTGATAAATATTCTAATAATATTCAAAAAATAAATTAAAAATCTATTATGAATATGATTAATATTACTTAAAATATAATATCAAAACCTAAAAGATTCAAAAGCAAAGAAAATATATTACTTAATAATAATTATTTGTTTTTAAATTTTATTTTTTTATAAGCTTATCTATTTTTGATTAAGATAATTTTTATAAATTATATTTTTTACTCATAATTTATTTTATAATTATATATATATATATAAATAAATAAATAAAAAATCAAAATAATTTTTAAAAATAAATGAAAACAAATAAAAATGAGATTTATTAATTATTATTTAGGGGATACCTTTCGAACGAATATATATAGGGGTATCGGTATTTTGTAGTTTAGTGATTTAAGTGTTTAGGCATTTAATTTATAGGTTTTATTTAAACAATGAAATAAAAATAAAAATATTTTTTTGGTTTTCAATTGTCAAAGCTTATAATCTTTGAAAATATAATAATTTAAATTTTTTTCAAAGGTGAATACAATATTTAGTTATATAATTATTAAATTTATAATCTTATAATTAAATATAAATATATTTATTGCTAAATATTCTAATAATGATCAAAAATATATTAATAATTTATTATTAATAAATAGTTATCAATTAAAATATAATTACAAAACCAAAAATGATTCAGAAACAAAAGTAAAATATATTACTATATAATAATTTAATGTTTTTAATTTTTTTCTTGTTTTAATAAAGTTTATCTATATTATTTTTGTTGAAAAATAATTTATCTATTTATATATTTATAACTTATAATTTATTTCTATTAATATTTATATAAAAATAAACATATAAATAATTAAAATGAATATTTCAAAATATAATGAAAAAAATAAAATGAGATTTATTATTTATTATTTAGGATATACGTGTTTAAAAAATTTATCTATTTAGGGTTTTCGAGATTTAAGTGTTATTGATTTAAGTATTTAGGCAGTTAATGGTTTATAGCTTTTATCTAAATATGAAATAACAAAAAATATATTTTTTGATATTTTTTAAAAATTTAAACTGTCATAACATTGAAAATATAATAATTTTAAAATTTTTTAAAAATGTGATATAATTTTAGTAATAATAATTATTATAACTATATATAATATAAAATAAATATAAACAATTTTATGAAAAATATTATATCGATTATTAAAAAAATAAATAATAAACTATTTATTAATATGATAGATATAAATTAAAATATAATTAAAAAACCTAAAATGATTCAAAATCTAAGTAAAATTATTACTAAATAATAACTTTTTTTAGTATTTGCATCATTTTACATGCTTATATATTATTTTGATGAAAATATATTATTTAATTATATTTGTATCACTCATAATTTATTTGTAATTAATATTTCTATAAATTATTTAAATTATATTTAAGGTATACGAGTTTAATGGTTATGTATCTAGAGGCTTCGGGGTTTAGAAGTTTAGAGATTTTTGTATTTAGAAATTTAATGGGCTTATTCGTTTATTTAAACAATGATATAACAAAAAATTTATTTTTGTTATTTTTCTCATTTTTGAAAGTATGACCTTTGAAAATATAATACTTATTAATTTTTTTTAAATGTGAATACTATATTTAGTTATGATAATCTTAATAATTATATATCATGTTACTTCAATATAAAAATTATATTGATAGATATTATATAATGATAATAAAATAAATTAATAAACTATTATTAATAAGATAGGTATTTTTAAAATATATTTGCAAAACGTAAATTTATTCAAAATCAAAGTAAAATATAATACTAAATAATAATTTTTTGATGTTTTGCTTCTTTTTATAAGTTTATATTTTTTTGTTATTAAAAGTAAATTATTTAAATATATTGATCTTCCACATAATTTATTTTTAATTTATAATTCTATAAAAATAAACTAATAAATAATTAAAAAGAATATTTAAAATTATAATGAATACAAATAAACTTGAGATTTAATATTTATTATTAGGAATATACTAGTTTAATGGTTTAAGTATCTAGGTGTTTGGGTGTAGTGATTTAAGTGTTTAGGACTTTAGTGATTTATAGTTTTTATTTAAAGAATGAAAAAATAAAAAATTAAATTTTTTAATTTTTTTTAATTTTTGAAGGTTTAACCTTTGAAAATAATAATTTTTAATTTTATTTAAATGTTAATATAATATTTAGTTATAATATCTTAATAATTATCTATAAAGTAAACTAAATATAAATAATTTTATTAATAGATATTATAATAATGATCAATAAAAAATTAATAAACTATTATTAATAAGAATGATATAAATTAAAAAATAATTGCAAAAACTAAATGATTCAAAATCAAATAAAATATATTACAAATAATAAATTTTTGTTTTTAAAATTTTGCCTCTTTTTATAACTTATATATATTTTTGATACAAAATAAATTATTTAAAATTGATCGTTGACTAATCACCTTTTTTTTGTACTTAATATTTCTAATAAACATGAACTGATAACTAATAAAATATTAAATTTTTACAATTATACTTAATAAAAATTAAAATGAGATTTTAGATTTATTATTAATGTATACAAAGTTAATAGTTTAGTATTTAAAAGATTTTTCATTTATAGCTTAGACGCTTTATGTTTTTTAGGCATTTAGTAGTATCATCGTTTTATTTTAAAACAATAATAACAAAAAAAATTGTAATTTTCTCATTTTCATAGGCTTAAACCTTTGCAAGACTATAATACTATTTAAATTTTTTGAAATGGGCATACAATATTCAGTTATAATACTTTTAATATTTATTTAATTATCATATTAAATTCAATATAAATATTTTATTGATAGATATTATAATAATGATCAAAATTAAATTAATAAACTATAATAATAAGATTGATATTAATTAAAAAATATTTACAAAACCAAATTTGATTCAAAATTAAAGTAAAAAATATTACTGGATAATAATTTTTAATTTTTAAATATTTACTACTTTTATAAGTGTATATATTTTTTTTGATTAAAAATAAATTATTTAAATTATATTTTGTCCCACATAATTTATTTGGTAATAAATATTTCTATAAAAATAAACTAATAAATAATTAAAATTAATATTTAAAATAATAATAAATTGCAAATAAACATTAGATTTCTTAATTATTAAGTAGCATATAGCGGTTTAATGGTTTATGTTTTTAGGCATTACGGGCCTTAGGGGTTTACTGATTTACTGTGTATGCATTTAGTGGTTTATAGGTTTTATTTAAAAATTAAAATAACAAAATATATATTTTTATTATTTTTTAATATTTTCAAAGGTTATAACATTTGAAAATATAATAATTTTTAAATTTTTGTCAAATGTGAATTCAATATTTAGTTATAATAATCATTATACAGAATAAACAAATAAATAATTAAAATGAATATTTAAAATTATAATAAAAAAAATAATATTGAGATTTATTCTTTATTATTTTGGGTATACCAGTCTAATTTAAATTAGATCTGTCTCACTAATAATTATTTTGTAATTAATATTTCTATAAAAATAACAAATAAAATATTAAATAAACATTTAAAATTATACAGAATAAAAATTAAAATGAGATTTATGAATTATTATTAATGTATACCAGTTTAATATTTTAAGAATTTAGAGGTTTTTTCGTTTATGACTCTAGGATTTATGTTTTTAGGCATTTAGTGGTTATAGGTTTTATTTAAACAAAGAAATACAAAAAATTATTTTTGATATTTTTTCACATATTCAAGTTTATAACCTTTGAAAATATAATAATTTTAAATATTTTAAAATGTGAATACAATATTTAATAATAATAATCATTATAATTATATATAATATAAATTAAATATAAACAATTTTATTGATAGATATGATATCAATTTTTAAAAATTAAATTAATATGCTATTATTAATATGATAGATATAAATTAAAATATAAATGCAAAACCTAAAAATATTCAAATACCAAATAAAATTTATTACTAAATAATAATTTTTTTTAGTTTTTGCTTATTTTTATATGCTTATATTTTTTTTTCATGAAAAATAAATTATTGAAATTATATTTGTATTCTCATAATTTATTTGGTAATTAATATTTTAATAAATTATTTAAATTATATTTTAGGTTTATGAGTTTAAAGGTTTAGGTATTTAGGGGCTTTTGTGTTTAAGAGTTTAGAGGTTTAAGTGTTCAAGCATTTAGTGGTCTATAAGTTTTATTTAAACAATGATAATACAAAAAATTTATTTTTATTATTTTTTTAATTTTTGAAGGTCATAACCTTTTAAAATATAATGATTTTTAAATTTTTTTTGAATGTAAATATAATATTTAGTTATAATAATCTTAATAATTATAAGTCAATTAAATTCAATATAAATAATTACATTGCTAGATATTATAATAATGATCAAAAAAATTTAATAAACAATTATTAAAAGATAGATATTATTTAAAATATATTTGCTAAATCTAAATTTATTCAAAATCAAAGTAAATATATTCTTAAAATAATTTTTTTAATGTTTTACTTTTTTTATAACTTTATATTTTGTTATTATAAATAAATTATTTAAATTAATTTGTCTCACTCATAATTTATTTTGTGATTATAATTCTATAATAATAAACTAATAAATAATTAAAATAATTATTTAAAATTATAATGAATACAAATAAAAATTAAATTTATTTTTTATTATTCAGGATATACCGGTTTAATGGTTTAAGTATTTAGGTGTTTTTGGGCTTAGAGAGTTTAGTGATTTAAGTGTTTAGACCTTTAGTGATTTATAGTTATTATCTAAAGAATTAAAAAACAAAGAAATTTAATTTTTGAATTTTTTTAATTTTTGAAGGTTGTAACCTTTGAAAATATAATAATTTTAAATTTTTTTAAATGTGATTATAATATTTAGTTATAATAATCTTAAAAATTATATTAATATAAACTAAATATAAATAATTTTATTATAGATATTATAATAATGATCAATAAATAAATTAATAAACTAGTATTAATAAGAAAGATATAAATTAAAATATAATTGTAGAATCTAAATGATTCAAAATCAAATAAGATATATTACTAAATAATAATTTTTTATTTTAAAAATTTTGCCTTATTTATAAGCTATATATTTTTTTGATGAAAAATAAATTATTTAAATTATATTTGTCTCACTAATAATTAATTTTGTAATAATATTTTTTATAAAAATAAATTGATAAATAATTAAAATGAATATTTAAATTTATAATGAATACTAATAAAAATAGATTATTATTTATTATTTAGGGTTACCTATTAATGGTTAAGTTTTTTGTGGTTTTGGGGTTAAATGTTTATTGATTTATATGTTTGGACATTTAGGTGTTTATAGGTTTTATTTAATCAATGAAATAACAAAAAATTTATTTTTATGAATTTTCGTGATTTCAAAGGTTATTAATAATCTTAAATTTCTTCTAAAATATGAATGCAATACTTAGTTTATAATATCTTAATAATTATATTTGAATTAAATTTAATATAAAAAATTTTATTAATTTATATTATTATAATGATAGAAAAATAATTAATAAACTATTATTAATATGATAGATATCACTAAAATATATTTGCAGAACCCAAAATAATTTCAAAATCAAAGTAAATTATATTACTAAATAAAATTTTAATTTTTTAAATTTGTTTTATTTTTTATAAGCTTATATTTTTTTTCATAAAAAATAATATATTAAATTATATAGTCTATCTCATTATTTATTGGTAATTAATATTTCTATAAAGTAAACTAAAAAAATTAAAATGAATATTTAAAATTATAATAAATATAAATAAAAATGAGATTTATTATTTATTTTTAGGTTATATAGGTTAATGGTTTAAGTATTTAGGGGGTTTTGGGATTAAGAGTCTAGAGATTTATATGTTTAGGCATTTAGTGGGTTTATAGTTTTATTTAAATGAATAAAAATATAAAAAATATTTTTTGTGAGTTTTTATTCATTTTTTGACTGTTATAACCTTTGAAAATATAATAATTTTTTAATTTTTCTTCAAATCTAAATATAATATTTAGTTATAATAACTTAATAATTATAAGACATTATTCATAAATATAAGTAATTTTATTGTTCGATAATTATAAAACGATCAAATAATAAATTAATAAACTATTTATTACTACGATTGATGCAATTAAAATATAATTGCAAAACTATATATAATGATTCAAAATCAAAGTAAACATATTACTAAATATAATTTTGTTATTTTAAATTTTATTTCTTTATATACGCTTATTTTTTTGATTAAAATAAATTATTAAATTATATTGTCTCACTCATTATTTATATGTGATTGATATTTCAATAAAAAATAAATAATAAATAATTAAAATAAATATTTAAAATTATAATGAATACAAATTAAAATAGAGTTTATGATTTATTATATATGGTATACGGTTAATGGTTTGATTATTAGTGGTTTATAGGTTTTATTTATATAATAAAAATTTAAATTCTTATTTTTGTTTTTTTTCTGATTTTCAAGGTTACCTTTGAAAATAAATAATTTTTAAATTTTTTGAATGTGCATACCATGTATAAATATATTTATCTTATAATTATATATCATATAATTCAATATAAAAAAATTTTAATAATAGATATATAATAATGATCAAAAAATTAAATTAATAAAGTATTATTAATAATATAAATATTAATTAGAATATATTTACATCACACAAAATGATTCAAATCAATCAAATATATTACTAAATAATAATATTTAATTTTTAAAAATTTCCTTCTTTTTATAAGCTTATATTTTTTTTTATTACAATTTATTATTAAATAATATTTGTCTCAATCGAAATTTATTTTGTAATTTATTTTTACTAAAAATTAAACTATAAATAATTAAAATAATATTTAAAATTATAATAAATAGAAATAAAATGAGATTACTTTTTTATTAAGTAGTATATAACTGTTAAAAGTTTATGTATTTAGGGGTTTTCAGGATTATGAGCTTATGATTTAAGTAAGTAAGCATTTAAATCATTATAGGTTTTATTTAAAAAATGAAATAACAAAAATTTTTTTTTTTATTTTTTCATATTTTTCAAAGGTTATAACCTTTGAAAATGTAATAATCTTAACATTTTTTTGAAAAGTGAATATAATATTTAGTTATAATAATCATTATATTTATATATCATATAAATTCAATATAAACATTTTTATCGATAAATATTCTAATAATGATGAAAAAAACTTATAATCTTATTAATAATAAGATATATATCAATTAAAATATATTTACAAAGCCTAAATAATTCAGAAGCAGAGCAAAATATTTTACAATATAATAATTTTTTGTTTTGAAATTTTTTTGTCTCTTATAAAAAGTTTATCTATATTATTTTGATGAAAAATAATTTATATAAATTATATTTGTGTAACTCATAATTTATTTTGTAATAATATTTTATATAAAAATAAACAAATAAATAATTAAATTTGAATATTTAAAATTAAAATTAAAAAAAATTAGATTTATTATTTATTTTTAGGATATACCGTTTAATTTAAATTAGCTCTGTCTCACTAATAATTTTTTTTTGTAATTAATATTTCTATAAAAATAAGCTGATAATAATTCAATTAAAATTATATTTAATAATTAAAATAATTTATTTTCTTCCTCTCTCAAATCTAGAATGATTGCTAAAGCTCTAACCAAAATAATAGGAGCTTTTACTTTATCTCTATTATGTCTCATCATATTTGATATTGAATCATTGGGCTATCAAAGGTAATTTTACTCATGTACGCTAATAGACTAAACCAAAGTTGTACCCCTATGTGTTGAAATAGCTAGTTGTTGAGGATGCTATTTATATTGATTATTGTATTTCTTCTAAAATTTCTTTCATGCACACACTCAAAGCAATTTTTTTAAAACATAGTGCACCTCTAAAAAAATAACGACATTGTAGCCTATTAGAACAAACTAGCCCCAGGGCGATTTAAGCAGGGCAAGAAGTATGGGCTCTCTTTCAATCAAGAATCAAAAAATTTATTTTATTGGCATGTCTAAGCCTTTTTTTATATCTTTATGGATATGAAAAGTATCATATCTTTCTTTTTATATTAAATGAGTTATGTATACAAGCTCACAATACCCAAAAAGGTGTAAATGAATCATATTCAAATGTATAAAAGATTTTAATCATTGCTCAAAAATTAGTCTTGCATATTGAAACTTGAGGTCACAAATCAAAGGAAAAAGCCATAGTGATATTTCAAATCCCAAGATTTTAGCTATAGAAAGTTATAAAGAGTAGTACTCGAGCTTTAACTATTTCTACGGTCATGACTTTTGCTCTTGAGAAATGTCCAAAGTTACAATCATTCCTAGTGCAATGACTTTGCAATATAAAGATAAAAATGCACACGCTATGGTCATATCCAATATTGTGACCCAGTATTATAGTGATTAAATATGTATTCATGATCATTCCTAGTGCCATTACAATATGTTCAACAGAGAGACAAGTTATGGCATATTCTCAACGATATGATTTTGTTTCTAGAGACAAAATACAATCATGACCATTGCTAATGCTACAATAATCTAAAGCAAGAAAGAGATCAAATCCATAACTCACCCCTTGAGTCATGACTTTGTGTTACATATACAAAAAGATAAATCCGAGATATTCCTAAAATAGTGAATTTCAATGTAAATTTAACACATAGTCATTTGATTATAAAAGTTCAAAACATGAGATTTAGGATTTAGGGTTTATGGATTAGGGTTATAGTTTATTGTTTAAGGTTCAGGATTTAAAGTTTAGGGTTTATGGTTTTTTTTATTTTTTTTTTTGAAATACACACTTTATTTATCATTTAGGCACACAACTTACAAAAGGACTAAAAAGCTTACTAATTTAGGCCAGCCCACCAAATTGTATGAACCTTATTGATTATTTGCATAAAACATAAAAAACATAATGCCTAATAATTCCAAGCGTACGAATACAACTAAAATCACGTGGCATTCCTAGACTTCAGAGTTGGCATTGAGTCATTATGCCCACTACGTCCTTTCCATTCGGATTTGTCCAAGCCTTTTGGAGGAACCTGAATGATGCACCATATTAAAACTATGCAAATATAAGATTGTGCATGTGCGTGACATGCAGCATCAAGCATTTGCCTATGCCATTTCTATGCAATGGAATACATGTAAAACTGAATACCCATAAATCCATAAGTCCATATCTACGGTACTTTGTCAATTCATTCTCACCTCTGAATTCAACATTCTTTTACTCTAATGATCCTCAAAAGAGTATCTCTTGGGTTAGAATGCTTCCACCTCGAAATCCAAGAAGTGGCTTTATGTTGCACCGAAAAAATATCAAAAAATATGCATGCATCGGTGTGCATGTGTGATGAGGTCCATCTCATAGTCTAATTATCTACACGTACAACCAAGCTAGAATACAAGTAAAATTATAAAATTCTATAAAGATGAGTCTTCTGCTCCCGGGAGTGTTGCATCGCCTAATGTGTATTTACAAAAGGCATTAGTGGGCCCCACTTAGAGATACTCATGGGTCTGTTGCCCCCATTGCATGCTACATAGAGAACAACAAGATTTTGTGTGTGAGTATGTCACGGTCCATCTCTACAAGTAAATGGTGCACACAAAGTCCAAATACAAATAAGACTACAAATATAAACTATAAGTTTAAATCTTTCTCTCCCATGTGGCTGGTCTGGTTCCATTGCTTACTGGCCCTGCTTGGTGATGCTTCAGATTTTTCCGGCTCTCCAATTAATCATGGATTACTTGCTACTCCTGTTAGGCGACGGTTGGGTGGCCCTCTATGCTGCCTGTTAGGGCTAGTGGGACCCACTCCTAGCTACTCTTGGGTTTACTCCCAACCACTTTGCTCGGTCTCGTCAGTTGTCTGAATGTTATCATCCTGGTTTGCTAGTGGGGCCCTATACAAGATGGGGGCCCATACTTCTGGCTACTTCCAAGACTTGTTGGCCCCTCTAAATGCTACACAAAATATATAAGAATATGTGCATGTGTGTACTGTGGTCCGTTGCTATGTGTGTGTGGTGCAGCAGTACTAGGGTTTAGGAGTTTAGTAATTTTAGTATTTAGGTATTTTGTGGTTAATAGGTTTTATTTAAAAAATTAAATACCAAAAAAATTATTTTTATGATTTTTTTCTCATTTTCAAGGTTATAACCATTGAAAATATTATAATTTTTAATTTTTTTTCAAAATTAATACAATATTTAATTATAATAATCATAAAAATTAAATATCATGTAAATTCAATATAAATTATTTTTTGATCGATATTATAATACTGATCATAAAATAGATTAATAAACTATTATTAATAAGATAGATATTAATTAAAATATATTTACAAAACCTAAAATGATTCAAAATCAAAGTAAAATATATTACTTAATAATAATTTTTTATTTTTAAATTATTGATTCTTTTTATAAGCTTATAAATTTTTTTGATGTAAATAAATTATTTAAATTATATTTGTCTCATTCATAATTTTATTTTGCAATTAATAATAATAAAAATAAACTAATAAATAATTAAAATGAATATAAAAATTATAATGAATACAAATAAAAATGAGATTTATGATTAATTATTTAGGGTATACCAGTTTAATGGTTTAAGTATTTAGGAGTTTAGAAGTTTAGTGATTTAAGTGTTTAGGCATTTAGTAGTTTATATGTTTTATTTAAATAATGAAATAACAAAAAAATTATTTTTCAACTTTTTTATCAATTTTGATGGTTATAACCTTTATAAATATAATTTTTAAAATTTTTTCAAATGTGAATACAATATTTAGTTATAATAAACTTAATAATTATATATCATGTATATTAAATATAAACAATTTTATTACTAGATATTAATAAACTAAATATAAATATAAATATAATAATGATCAAAAATCAATTAATAAACTATTATTTATTGATCGATATTTATATATTATTTATAAATACTTAAACCTTTAAAGATGGTTTAAATGTTTAAGTATTTAAGGGTTTTGGGGTTTTGGAGTTTTGGGGTTTAGGTGTTTAATGATTTAAGCGTTTAGGCATTTAGTAGTTTATAGTTTTTTATAAACAATAAAATAAAAAAAAATTATTTTTGTGATTTTATCTCATTTTCAATGATGATAACCTTTAAAATATAATAATTTTTAAATTATTTTCAAATTTAAAAGTAATATTTTGTTATAATAATCTTGATAATTATATATCATGTAAATTCAATTTAAACAATTTTATTAATAAATATTCTAATAATGATCAAAAAATAATTTAATAATCTATTATTAATAAGATAGATATCAATTAAAAATAATTACAAAACCTAAAATGATTCAAAAGCAAAACAAAATATATTACTTATAATAATTTTTTATTTTGAAATTTTTTTTTCTTTTAAAAAGTTTATCTATAATTTTTTGATGAAAATAATTTATATAAATTATTTTTTTCTAGCTCAATTTATTTTGTAATTAATATTTATATATAAATAAATAATTAATTAATTAAAATTAATATTTAAAATAATAATGAAAAAAAATGAGATTTATTATTTATTATTTAGGGTTTCGGGTTTAGGAGTTTAGAGATTTATGTGTTTAGGTATTTAATGGTTTATAAGTTTTATTTAAACAATGATATAACAAGAAAATTATTTTAGTTATATTTTATCATTTTGAAGGTTATAACCTTTGAAAATATAAAATTTTTAAATTTTTTTATATGTGAATACTATATTTAGTTATGATAATATTAATAATTATATATCATTTAAATTCAATATAAATAATTATATTGATAGATATTATATTAATGATCAAAAAATAAATTAATAAACTATTATTAACAAGAAAGATTTTACTTAAAATATATTTGCAAAACGTAAATTTATTCAAAATCAAATAAAATATATTACTAAATAATACTTTTTTTGATGTTTTGCGTCTTTTTATAAGTTTATATTTTTTTTATTAAAAGTAAATTATTTAAATTATATTTTTCTTCCTCATAATTATTTTTAATTTATAATTCTATAAAAAACAACTAATAAATAATTAAAATGAATTTTTAAAACTATAATGAATACAAATAAAATAAAGATTTATTATTTATTATATAGGATAAACTAGTTTAATGGTTTAAGTATTTAGATGTTTTGGGGTTTAGTGATTTAAGTGTTTAGGCCTTTAGTGATTTATAGTTTTTATTTAAAGAATGAAAAAATAAAAATTTAATTTTTTGATTTTTTTTTAATTTTTGAAGATTATAACCATTGAAAATATAATAATTCTTAATTTTTTTAAATGTTAATATAATATTTAGTTATAATAATCTTAATAATTATATATACTATAAACTTAATATAAATAATTTTATTAATTGATATTATAATTATTATCAATAAAAATTTATAAATTATTTTTAATAAGAATGATATAAATTAAAATATAATTGCAAAAACTAAAATGATTGAAAATCAAAATAAAATATATTACAAAATAATAAATTTTTGTTTTTAAAATGTTGCCGCCTTTTATAAGAATATATATTTTTTTTGTTAAAAAATAATTATTTAAAATAGATCTATCTCATTAATAATTTATATTGTAATTAATATTTCTATAAGAATAAACTAATAAATAATTAAAATAAAAATATAAAATTATACTTAATAAAAATTAAATTGAGATTTATGATTTTTTCTTAATGTACACATGTTTAATGGTTTAAGTATTTAGAGGTTTTGTCATTTAGGAGTTTAGAAATTTATGTTTTTTTGGCATTTAGTGGTTTATAGGTTTTATTTAAACAATAAAATAACAAAAAAAATTTAGAAATTTTTGTCATTTTCAAGGTTATATAACCTTTGAAAATATAATAATATTTGAAATTTTTTGAAATTTGAATATAATATTTAGTTATAATAATTTTAATAATTATATATCATATAAATTCAATATAAACAATTTTATTAATAGATATTATAATAATGATCAAAAATTAAATTAATAAACTATTAATAATAAGATATATATTAATTAAAAATATTTACAAGACCCAAATTGATTCAAAATTAAAGTAAATATATTAATTGATAATAATTTTAATTTTTAAAAGTTTACTTCTTTTATAAGCGTGTATATATTTTTGATTAAAAATAAATTATTTAATTTATATTTGTTGCACTCATAATTTATATTGTAATAAATATTTCTATAAAGTAAACTTATAAATAATTAAAATGAATATTTAAAATAATAATAAATTGAAATTAAAACTAGATTTCTTAATTATTAAGTAGTATATATCAGTTTAATGGTTTATGTATTTAGGCATTACGGGCCTTAGGAGTTTACTGATTTCACTGTGTATGCATTTAGTTGTTTTCAATATTTAGTTAAAATAATCATTATATTTTTATATCATATAAATTCAATATAAACAATATTATTGATATATATTGTAAAATTGATCAAAAAATAAATTAATTATCTATTATTAATAAGATAGATATCAATTAAAATATAATAAAAAACATAAATTGAATAAGAATAAATCAAAATATATTACTATATAATAATTTGCTGTTTTCAAAATTTTTTTTTTTAAAGTTTATCCATATTTTTTTGATGAAAAATAATTTATATAAATTATATTTGTCGAACTCATAATTTATTTTTTAATTAATATTGATATAAAAATAAAGAAATAATTTAAAATGAATATTTAAAATTATAATAAAAAAAATAATATTGAAATTTATTCTTTATTATTTTGGGTATACCAGTCTAATTTAAATTAAATCTATCACAATTTTTAGGCATTTAGTGGTTTATAGGTTTTATTTAAATAAAGAAATAAGAAAAAATTATTTTTGATATTTTTTCATATTTTCAAACATTATAACCGTTGAAAATATAATAATTTTAAATTTTTTAAAATGTGAATACAATATTTAGTAATAATAATCTTTATAATATATAAAATAATCTAAATATAAACATTTGTTTTGATAGATATGATATCAATTACCAAAAAATAAATTAATATGCTATTATTAATATGATAGATATAAATTAAAATATAAATGCAAAACCTAAAAATATTCAAATCCAAGTAAAATTTATTACTAAATATAATTTTTCTTTAGTTTGTGTTTGTTTTTGTAAGCTTATATTTTTATTGATGAAAATAAATTATTTAAATTATATTTGTATCAATCATAATTTATTTTGTAATTAATATTTAATAAAATATTTAAATTATATTTTAGTTTTACGAGTTTAAAGCTTTAAGTATTTAGGGGCTTTTGTGTTTAGGAGTTTAGAGGTTTAAGTGTCTAGGCATTTAGTTATCTATAAGTTTTATTTAAACAATGATATAACAAAAAATTATTATGTTATTATTTTTTTAATTTTGAAGGTTATAACCTTTGAAAATATAATAATTTTTAAATTTTTTTTAAAGGTAAATAGAATATTTAGTTATAATAATCTTAAAAAATATAAGTCATTTAAATTCAATATAAATAATTACATTGTTAGATATTATAATAATGATCGAACAAATTAATAAACTATTATTAATAAGATAGATATTATTTAAAATATATTTGCAAAATGTAAATTTATTCAAAATCAAAGTAAAATATATTACTTAATAATAATTTTTTTAATGTTTTGCTTTTTTTATAACTTTATATTTTTGTTATTATTAATACATTATTTAAATTAATTTGTCTTGCTCATAATTTATTTTGTAATTTATAATTCTATAATATAAACTAATAAATAATTAAAATAATTATTTAAAATTATAATGAATACACATAAAATTGAGATTTATTATTTATTATTAAGGATATACCGGTTTAATGGTTTAAGTAATTAGGTGTTCTTGGGTTTAGGAGTTTAGTGATTCAAGTGTTTAGCCCTTTTGTGTTATTTATAGTTAATATCTAAAGAATTAAAAAACAAAGAATTTAATTTTTTTAAGGTTGTAACCTTTGAAAATATAATAATTTTTAATTTTTTTAAATGTGAATATATATTTAGTTATAATAATCATAATAATTATATATAATGTAAACTATATATAATAATTTTATTAATAGATATTATAATAATGATCAATAAATAAATTAATAAACTAGTATTAATAAGAATGATATAAATTAAATATAATTGTAGAATGTAAAATGATTCAAAATCAAAATAGATATATTACTAAATAATATTTTTTATTTTAAAAATTTTGCCTCATTTTATAAGCATATATATTTCTTTGATGAAAAATAAATTATTTAAATTATATCTATTTCAATAATAATTTATTTTGTAGTTAATATTTCTATAAAAATAAATTTATACATAATTAAAATGAATATTTAAAATTATAATGAATACTAATAAAAAGAGATTTATGATTTATTATTTATGGTATACCTATTTAATTGTTTAAGTTTTTTGTGGTTTTGGGGTTAAGGAGTTTATTGATTTATATGTTTGCACATTTAGGTGTTTATAGGTTTTATTTAATCAATGAAATAACAAAAGATTTATTTTTATGAATTTTTGTGATTTTCAAAGGTTATAACCTTTGAAAATATAATATTTTTTTAATAGTTCTAAAATAAGAATACAATTCTTAGTTATAATAATCTTAATAATTATATTTGATGTAAATTCAACATAAAAAATTTTATTAATATATATTATTTTGATGATCAAAAATAAATTAATAACTATTATTAATAAGATAAATATTAATTAAAATATATTTGCACGACCCAAAATAATTCAAATCAAAGTAAATTATATTACTAAATAAAATTTAAATTTTTGAAAATTTTGTTTATTTTATAAGCTTATATTTTTTTCATAAAAAATAATTTATTTAAATTATTTATGTCTCATGTATTATTTATTTTGTGATTATATTTCTATAAAAATAAACTAAAAAATAATTAAAATGAATATTTAAAATTATAATAAATACAAATAAAAATGAGATTTATTATTTAGGTTATATAGGTTATATGGTTTAAGTATTTAGGGGGTTTAGGGGTTTAGGAATCTAGAGATTTAAATGTTTAGGCATTTAGTGGTTTATAATTTTTATTTAAATAATAAAATAAAAAAATAATTTTTGTGATTTTTTATCATTTTTGAAGGTTATAACCTTTGAAAATATAATAATTTTTAAATTTTTTTAAAAAGTAAATATAATATTTAGTTATAATAATCTTTATATTATAAGACATTTAAATTCAATATAAGTAATTTTATTGTTAGATATTATAAAATTGATTGAATAATAAATTAATAAACTAATCTTAATAAGATTGATAGCAATTAAAATATAATTGCAAAACCTATATATAATGATTCAAAATCAAGTAAAATATATTACTAAATAATAATTTTTGTTTTTAAATTTATACTTATTTTTATATGATTATATATTTTTATTGATTAAAAATAAATTATTAAAATATAGTTGTCTCTCTCATTATTTATTTTGTAATTAATATTTCTATAAAAAATAAACTAATAAATAATTAAAATGAATATTAAAATTATAATAAAATATAAATCATTTACTGATCTATAGGTTTTATTTAAAAAATGAAATAACAAAAAAATTATAATTATTATTTTTTCTCATTTTATAAGGTTATAACTTTTGAAATATAATTATTTTTAAATTTCTTTCAAAAGTGAATACAATATTTATTTATAATAATCATAATAATTATATATCATATAAATTCAATATAACAATTTTATTGATAAATATTCTAATAATTATCAAAAAATAAATTAAAAATTTATTATGAATAAGATTGATATTATTTAAAATATAATATCAAAACCTAAAATGATTCAAAAGCAAAGCAAATATATTACTTGATAATAATTATTTGTTTTTAATTTTTATTCTTTTTATAAGCTTATCATTTTTTGATGAAAATAATTTTTATAATTATATTTTTAACTCATAATTTATTTTATAATTAATACAGATATACAAATAAAAAACTAAAAATCAAAATGATTTTTTTTTAAATTATATTGAAAACAAATAATAATGAGATTTATTAATTATTATTTAGTGTACCAGTTTAAAGAATTATCTATATAGGGGTATAGAGATTTTGTAGTTTAGTGATTTAAGTCTTTAGGCATTAGTGGTGTATAGGTTTATTTAAACAATGAAATAATAAAAAAAATATTTTTTTATTTTTCACATTTTCAAATTTTATAACCTTTGAAAATATAATAATTTTTAAATTTTTTTTCAAAGGTGAATATAATAATTTGTCATAATAATCATTATATTTATATATCATATAAATTCCTATAAATATTTTTATTGATAAATATTCTAATAATGATCAAAAAATAAATTAATAATTTATTATTATAAGATATATTTCATTTAAATATAATCACAAATATTAAAATGATTCAGAAGATAAGCAATAATATTTAGTTTAATAATCTTAATAATTATAAGACATTTAATTCAATATAAGTAATTTTTATTGATATATATTATAGTAATGATCAAAAAATAAATTAATAACTATTATTAATAAGATGATAGCAATTTAAATATAAATGCAAAAACCTATAATATTACAAATCAAAGTAAAATATTACTAAATGATAATTTTTTATTTTAAATTTTTACTTCTTTTTAAGCTTATATTTATTTTTTGATTAAAAATAAATTATTAAAATTATATTTGTCTCATTCATTATTTATTTGCAATTAATATTTTATAAAAAATAACTAATTAATTAAAATGATATTTAAAATTATTATGAATATAAATTAAAATGAGATTTATGATTTATTATATATTGTTATATCGGTTTAATGGATTGTTAATTTAGTGGTTTTGTCGTTTAGAAGTTTAGCAATTTATGTTTTTAGGCATTTGGTTATAGTTTGTATTTATATAATAAAAAAAAAAATTTTGATTTTAACTGATTTTCAAGGTTATAACCTTTGAAAATAAAATAATTTTTAAAATTTATATAATAGAAAAATTAATTACAAAATAATTTCGAGTGAGACAATATATTATTTAAATAATTTATTTTTAATCAAAATAAAATAAGCTTATAAATTGAAGGACAATTTAAAATTAAATATTTATTTAGTAATATATTTTGATTCGATTTGAATCATTTTGTGTTATGTAAATATATTTTAATTAATATCAATATTATTAATAATAGTTTATTAATTTAATTTTTGATCATTATAATATATATTATCATTAAAATTATTTATATTGAATTATATGATATATAATTAGTAAGATTAATATAATTAGACACAGTATTCACATTTCAAAAAAGTTAATAATTTATTTTATTTTTAAAGGTAATAACCATTGAAAATCAGAAAAATTCAAAAAAAAATTTATTTTTTTATATAAATAAAACCTATAAACCACTAATACCAAAAAACATAAATTGATAAACTTCTAATCGACAAATGCTTAATAATCAAACAATTAAACCGGTATACAACATAAAATAATCATAAATCTCATTTTAACTTGTATTCATTATAATTTTAAATTTCATTTTAATTATTTATTAGTTTATTTTTTATAGAAATATTAATTACAAAATAAATAATGAGAGACAACTATATTTTTAATAATTTATTTTTAATCAATAAAAATATATAATCATATAAAATAAGTATAAATTTAAAAAAAAAAATTATTATTTAGTAATATATTTTACTTTGATTTTGAATCATTATATATAGGTTTTGCAATTATATTTTATTGCTATCAATCTTATTAATTAGTTTATTAATTTATTATTCAATCAATTTTATAATATCTAACAATAAAATTAATTATTGTTAGATATTATAAAATTTATTATTTAATCATTTTTTGTTATTTCTATTTATTATAATTTTAAATATTCATTTTAATTATTTATAGTTTAATTTTTTACAAAATTAATTCAAATAAATTTCGAATGAGACAAATATATTTAAATCATTTATATTAAATCAAAAAAAAAATATATAGGCTTAAAAAAAGAACAAAAAATTTAAAAAATTATTATTTGTATTATATAGGCTTAAAAAAAAATATAGGGTTAAAAAAAGAACAAAAAAATATATAGGCTTAAAAAAATATAGGCTTAATATTATTATTTAGTATTATATTTTTGATTTGATTTGAATCATTTTTTGTTATGTAAATATATTTTAATTAATATTTAGATTTTAATAATAGCTTGATAATTTAATTTTTGATCATTATTATAATATCTATCATTAAATTATTTATATTTAATTTATATGATATATAGTTAGTAAGATTAATATAATTATTTTATTTTTATTATTTACATAAAACCTATAAACCACTAAATGACTAAATACTAACTTGACTTAACTCCTAATCCCTAAAGTTTATAATACTCAAAACATTAAATTAGTATACTCTAAATAATAAATCATAATTCTCATTTTATAGTATTCATTATAATTTTAATATTCATGTTAAAATATTATCAGTTTATTTTTTATACAAATATTAATTACAAAATAAATTATTAGTGAGACAGATATAATTTAAATATGAATTTTTCATCAATAAAATATATGCTTATAAAAAGAGGCAAAATTTTTAAAATAAAAATTATTTTTATAATATATCTTATTTGATTTTGAATCATTTTAGAATCTACAATTATATTTTAATTTACATCATTCTTATTAATACTAGTTTATTAATTAATTTATTGATCATTATAATAATATTTTTTAATAAAATTATTTATATTTAATTTACATTATATAATTTATTTAAGATATTATAAGTAAATATTATATTCACATTTAAAAAAATTAAAAATTATTTATATTTTCAAAGGTTATAACCTTCAAGTATTAAAAAAATCAAAAAATTAATTTTTTTGTTTTTTCATTGTTTAAATAAAAACTATAAATCACTAAATGTCTAACAATTAAATCACAAAACTCCTAAACCACAAAACACCTAAATACTTAAACCATTAAACCAGTATATCCTGAATAATAAATAATAAATCTCAATTTATTTGTATTCATTATATTTTAAATTTCATTTTAATTATTTATTAGTTTATTATTATAGAATTATAAATTACAAAATAAATTATGAGTAAGACAAATATAATTTAATAATTTATTTTTAAAAACAAAAATATAAACTTATAAAAAAGCAAAACATTAAAACAATTATTATTAAGTAAATTTAGATTTTGAATAAATTTAGATTTTGTAAATATATTTTAAATAATATCTATATTATTAATAATATTTTATTAATTTTTTTATGATCATTATTATAATATCTAGCAATGTGATTATTTATATTGAATTTAAATGACTTATAATTATTAATATTATTATAACTAAATATTATATTTACATTTGAAAAAATTTAAAAATTATTACATTATCAAATGTTATAACCTTTGAAGATGTGAAAAAATATCAAAAATAATTTTTTCGTTATTTCATTGTTTAAATAAAATTTATAAACTACTAAATGCCTAAAAACATAAATCACTAAACTTTTAATGACAAAACATCTAAATACTTAAACCATTAAACTGGTATACATTAATAATAATTCATAAATCTCTTTTTAATTTTTATTCAGTATAATTTTTAATTTTTATTTAAATTATTAAATAATTTTTTTTAGAAATATTAATTACAAAATAAATAATTAGTAAGATAGATATAATTTCAATTAAACCAGTATACCCCTAAATAATAAAGAATAAATATAAATTTTTTCAATATAATTTTAAATATTCATTTTAATATTTATTTGTATATTTTTATATAAATATTAATTACAAAATAAATTACGAGTTAGACAAATATAATTTATATAAATTATTTTTAATCAAAGAATATAAATAACTTTTAAAAAGAAATAAAATTTCAAAATAAAAATTATTATATAGTAATATATTTTGCTTTTCTTTTGAATCAATTTGGGTTTGTAATTATATTATAATTGATATCTATCTTATTAATAATAGATTATTATTTTATTTTTGATAATTATTAGAATATCTATCAATAAAATTATTTATATTAATTTATATGAAATATAAATATAATGATTATTATATCTAAATATTTAATTCACTTTTGAAAAAAAAATTAAAAATAATTATATTTTTAAAGGTTATAACCTTTGAAAATATCAAAAAATAATAAAAATATATTTTTTGTTATTTTATTTTTTAAATAAAACAATAAACTACTAAATGCATACACAATTAAATTAGTAAACTCCTAAACTTAGTAATGCCTAAATACATAAACCATTAAACCGCTATATAATACATAATAATTAATAAATATAATTTTTATTTGTATTTATTATAATTTTAAATATTCATTTTAATTATTTATTAGTTTATTTTTATAGAAATATTTATTAAAAAATAAATTATGAGTGCGAAAATATAATTTAAATAATTTATTTTTAATCAAAAAAGATATATACGATTATAAAGAAGTAAAATTTAAAAATTAAAAATTATTATTCAGTAATATAGTTTACTTTAATTTTGAATCAATTTGGGTTTTCTAATTATTTTTTAATTAATAACTATCTTATTATTAAATGTTTATTAATTTAATTTTAATCATTATTATAATATCTATCAATAAAATTGTTTATTGAATTTATATGATATATAATTATTAATATTTTATAATTAAATATGTATTCACATTTCAGAAAATCTTAAATTTTATTATATTTTCATAGGTTATAACCTCTGAAAATGAGAAAATATTACAAATTTTTTTTGTTATTTTTTTGTTTAAATAAAACCTATAAAATACTAAATGCGTAATAACATAAATCTATAAACTCCTAAATGTCAAAACCAATAAACTGGTATACATTAATAATAAATCATAAATCTCATTTTAATTTTATTCAGTATAATTTTAAATTTTTATTTTAATTATTTAGCAGTTTATTTTTATAGAAATATTAATTACAAAATAAATTATTAGTGTGACAGAAATAATTTAAATTAAACTGGTGGTATACCCTAAATAATAAATAATAAATCTCATTTTTTTCATTATAATTTTAAATATTCAATTTAATTATTTATTTGTTTATATTTATATAAATATTAAAAACAAAATAAATTAAGAGTTACACAATATAATTTATATTAATTATTTTTCATCAAAAAATATAGATAAACTTTTGAAAATAAAAAAAAATTAAAACAAAAAATTATTATATAGTAATATATATTGCTTTGCTTCTGAATCATTTTAGGTTTTTTAATTATATTTTAATTGATATCTATCTTATTAATTATAGATTATTAATTTATTTTTTGATCATTATTAGAATAATTTTCAATAAAAATGTTTATATTGAATTTATATGATATATAAATTTAATAATTTTGATAACTAATATTTATTCACTTTTGAAAAAATTTTAAAATTTTTATATTTTCAAAGATTATAACCTTCGAACATGTGAAAAAATAAAAAAAAATATTTTTTTGTTATTTCATTGTTTAAATAAACCTATAAATCACTAAATGCCTAAACACTTAAATCACTAAACTACAAATAATGATTCCCCTATATAGATAATCCTTTAAACCGGTATACCCTAAATAATAATTTAATAAATCTCTTTTTTATTTGTTTTCAGTATAATTTAAAAAATTCATTTTGATTGTTACGTTTTTTATATATATATATATATTAATTATAAAAAAAATTATGAGGTTAAAAATATAATTTATATAAATAATTTTTCATCAAAAAATAGATACACTTATAAAAAGAATAAAAATTTAAAAACAAATAATATTATTAAGTAATATATTTTGCTTTGCTTTTGAATCATTTTATGTTTTGATATTATATTCTAAGTAATATCAATCTTATTCATAATAGATTTTTAATTTATTTTTTGATTATTATTATAATATCTATGAATAAAATGTTTATATTGAATTTATATGATATATAATTATTATGATTATTATAAATAAATACTGTATTCACTTTTGAAAAAAATTAAAAAATTATTATATTTTCAAAGGTCTTAATCTTAAAAATGAGAAAGAATACAAAAAATAAATTTTTTATTATTTCTTTTTTAAATAAAACCTATAGACCACTAAATGTTTACTTACTTAAATCAGTAGCTCATAAAACCCGAAACCCCTAAATACATAATACGATATTTTTAATCATAAAAAAATATAAGCTTATAAAAAGATAGAAAAATTAAAAAATTAAATATTATTATTTAGTAAAATATTTTTAATTATTTTAAATCATTTTGTGTTATGTAAATATATTTTAATTAATATTTATATTATCAATAATAGTTTATTAATTTAGTTTTTGATCATTATTATAATATCTATCATTAAAATTATTTATATTGAATTTATATGATATATAATTAATAAGATTAATATAATTATACATGGTATTCACATTTCAAAAGATTTCAAAAATTATTTTATTTTTAAAGCTTATAACCTTTGAAAATCAAAAAAAAATCAAAAAAAAAATCAAAAAAAAATCAAAAAAAAATCAAAAATTTTTTTTTTTTTTTATATAAATAAAACCTATATACCACTAAATGCCTAAAAACATAAATTGCTAAACTCCTAAATGACAAAACCCCTAAATAATCGATCCATTAAACTGGTATACCATATATGATTGTTGGGCAATTGTGCTTCCACGATAGTGAGATTGAGATACAGAAACACAGAACAACATAAAACAAGCAATATATATATCACAATTCAACAACCATCCATGATAGAATCAAAAAACAAGAAATAAATACAGACAATAACGTGGTTCGCTAGTCGCTCTGTAAGACTAACTAAATCCTCCAGAAAATGTTTTTGCGTTACAGATTAAGGCAACAGAATGTCTTACAGCATGCAGCACACAGAATAGTCGTGATAAATCCCACAGAGAGAAGAGAGAGAATGATTAACATTTCCACGGGTCCAAAAATAGCCACCCGAAAATAAATTACCAACATTTTATATTTAAATTTCTTTCAGTTCATTTAACCGGAGCGGGTTGGCTCATGAGACGGGTCAGGCTCTGCTCCAATTACGGTCTGCTGTTCGGTTAGCGAGAACTCTGTTATTGTGCTACTGTTACATCCCCAGCCTCTTAATATTTCCTTTCCTGCATTACATGAAAATATTAAAAAAAAATATTTTGTTATACAAACAGATTATCAAAAAATAAATTACATATACAGCAATAATAAATCTTAAATCTAATTTTAATTGTATTCATTATAATTTTAAATATTCATTTTAAATATTATTAGTTTATTTTTTATATAAATATTAATTACAAAATAAATAATTAGTCAGAAAAATCTAACATAATAATTTACTTTTAATAAAAAAAAATATAATCTTATAAAAAGAAGTAAAAATTTAAAACAAAAAATTATTATTTAGTAATAAATTTTACATTGATTTTGAATCATTTACGTTTTGTAATTATATTTTTAATTAATATCTATCATATTAATAAAAGTTTATTAATTTATTTGTTGATAATTGATATCATATCTATCAATAAAATTATTTATAACTTGTTTATATTATATATAATTATAATGATTATTATTACTAAATATTTTATTCACATTTTAAAAAAATTTTAAAATTATTATATTTTCAAATGTTATAACCTTTGAAAATGTGAAAAAATAACAAAAATATTTTTTTTGTTATTTCATTGTTTAAATAAATCCTAATAAACCACTAAATGCCTAAATACTTAAATCAATAACTCCTAAATCTCGAAAAATCCTAAATAGATAATCATTTTAAACCAGTATACACTAAATAATAATAATAATCTCAATATTATTTTTTCATTATAATTTAAAATATTCATCTTAATTATTTATTCATTATTTTTATATAATTTTTAATTACAGAATAAATTAAGTTAGACAAATATAAATTATATAATTGTTTTTCATCAAAAAAATATAGATAAACTTTTTAAATGAAATAAAATTCAAACAAAAAAATATTATATAGTAATATATTTTGCTTTATTTCTAAATCTTTTAGGTTTTGTAATTATATTTAAATTTATATTTATCTTATTAATAATAGATTATTAATTATTCTTTGATCATTATTAGAATATTTAATAATAAAATATTTATATTGAATTTATATGATATATAATATAAATGATTATTATAACTACATATAGTATTCACTATTTGAAAAAAAATTAAAAATTATTATATTTTCAAAGGTTATAACCTTTGAAAATATGAAAAAATAAAAAAAATAAATTTTTTGATATTTTTTTTAAATACACCTATAAACCACTAAATGCATACACAGTTAAATCAGTAAACTCATTAAAGCCCGTAATGCCAAAATACATAACCATTAAACCCTATATACTACTTAATAATTAATAAACTAATTTTTAATTCTATTTATTATAATTTTAAATATTCATTTTAATTATTTATTAGTATTATTTTTATAGAAATATTAATTACAAATAATTATGAGTGCGACAATTATAATATAAAAAATATATATGCTTATAAAAGAATTAAAAATTTAAAAATTAAAAAATTGTTATCCAGAAATATATTTACAATAATTTTTGAATCAATGTGGGTTTTGTAATTATTTTATTAATATCTATCTTAATATCAATAGTTATACATTTAATTTTGATCATTATTATAATATATATAAATAAAATTCTTTTTTGAATTTATATGATATATAATTATTAATATTATTATAACTAAGTATTGTGTTCACATTTCAAAAAATTTAAATATTATTATATTTTCAAAGGTTATAACATATGAAATAAGAAAAAAATCATAGAAATTTTTTTGAAATTTATTTTTTTAAATAAAATGTATAAACCACTAAAAGCCTAAAAACATAAATTGCTAAAATCCTAAATGAAAAAACCTTTAAAAACATTAAACCATTAAACTGGTATTCCCTAAATAATTAATCATGAATGTCATTTTATTTGTATTCATTATAATTTTAATATTCATTTTAATTATTTATTAGTTTATTTTTATAAAAATATTAATTGCAAAATAAAATTATGAATGAGACAAATATAATTTAAATAATTTATCTTCATCAATAAAATTTATAAGCTTATAAAAAGAATCAAAAATAAAAACTAAAAAATTATTATTTAGTATATATTTTACTTTGAGTTTGAATCATTTTAGGTTTTGCAAATATATTTTAATTAATATCTATCTATTAATAATAGTTTATTAATTCTATTTATGATCAGTATTATAATATCGATCAATAAAATTATTTATATTTATTTTAATTGATATTTAATTTTTATGATTATTATAATTAAATATTGTATTAACATTTGAAAAAAATTTAAAAATTATACTATTTTCAATGGATATAACCATGAAAATGAGGAAAAAATCTTAAAAGAATTTTTTTTGTTATTTAATTATTTAAATAAAACCTATAACCACAAAATACATAAATACTTAAATTACTTAACTCCTAAACCCTGATACTACTGAACCACACACACATAGCGATGGACCACAGTACACACGTGCACATATTCTTGTCCATTTTGGTGTAGCATTTAGAGGGGCCAGCAAGTCCTGGAAGCAGCCAGAAATATGGGCCACCAACTTGTAGAGGGCCCCACTAGCAAGCCGGGATGATAATATTCATACAACTGACGAGACCAAGCAAAGTGGTCGGGAGTAATCCCATGAGAGTAGCTAGGAGTGGGTCCTACTAGCCCTATCAGGAAGCATTGAGGGCCACCCCAACCATCGCCCAACAGGAGTAGTGGGTAATCATGATTAATTGGAGAGCCGGAAAAAGCCGAAGCATCACCAAGCAGGGCCAGTAAGCAATGAAGTCCATACCAGGCAATAGGATGCGAAAGATTCAAACTTGTAGTTTATGTTTGTAGTCTTATTTATATTTGGACTTGTATGCACCATGTACTTGTAGAGACGGACCATGACCATACTCACACACACATCTTGTCTATTCTCTATGTAGCATGCAATGAGGGCACCTGGACCCATGAGTATCTTTATGTGGGGCCCACTAAAGCATTTTTTAAATACACATTATGCGATGCTACACTCCCGGGAGCAGAAGACCTATCTTTATAGCAATTTTGTAATTTTACTTGTATTCTAGCTTGGTTGTACGTGTAGATAATTAGACTATGAGATGGACCTCATCACACATGCATACCGATGCCTGCATATTTTTTGATATTTTGTCGGTGCAACATACAGCCACTTCTTGGAGCTCGTGGTGGAAGCATTCTTACCCAAGAGATACTCTTTTGAGGATCATGGAGCAAAGAATGTGGAGTTCAGAGGGAGAATAAATTGACAAAGTGTCGTAGATATGGACTTTTGGATTTATGGGTATTCATTTTTACATGTATTCCATTGCATAGGAATGACATAGGCAAACGCTTGATGATGCATGTCATGCACATGCACAATCTTATATTTGCATAGTTTTAATATCGTGCTCATTCAGGTTCCTCCAAAAGGCTTGGACAAATCCGAATGGAAAGGACGTAGTGTGCATAATGACTCAATGCCACTCTGAAGTCCAGGAATGCCAGGTGATTTTAGTTGTATTCGTACGCTTGGAATTATTAGGCATTACGTTTTTTTTATGTATTTTATTGCATAGAATCATTAAGGTGCATAAGGATTGGTGGGCTAGCCTAAATTAGTCAGCATTTTTAGTCTCTTGTAAGTTGTGTGCCTAAATGATAAATAAAGTGTGTATTTTCCAAAAAAAATAGCAAAAAAACCATAAACCCTAAACTTAAATCTTAAACCGTTAAACCATAAACTTATATCCCTAACCCAAAACCCCTAAATCCTAAATCTCATGTTTTGGCACTTTTATAATCAAATGAGCTAAGTGTTAAATTTAAATTGAAATTCACAACTTTTAGGAATGTCACGGATTTATTTTTGTATATGCTAACACAAAGTCATGACTCAAGGGGTGAGTTATTGGATTTCAGGTCTCTTTCTTAGCTTTAGATTATTCTAGCATTAGCAATGGTCATGATTGTTATTTTTGTCGCTAGAACACAAAATCATATCGATGAGAATATGCCATACCTTATGTCTCTCTATTGAACATATTGTTATGGCACTAAGAATGATCATGAATACATATTTAATCACTATAATATTGGGTCATAGTATTGGATATGACCATAGGCTTGTGCATTTTATCTTTATATTAGCAAAGTACATTGCACTAGGAATGATTGTAACTTGGGACATTCCTCAAGAGCCAAAAGTCATGACCCTAGAAATAGTTAAAGCTCGAGTACTACTCTTTATAAGCTTTCTATAGCTAAAATTCTTGGGATTGGAAATATCACTATGGATTTTTCCTTTGATTTGTGACCTCAAGTGTCAATATGCAAGACTAATATTTTAAGTAATGATTAAAACCTTTTATACATTTGAATATGATTCATTTACCCCTTTTGGGGATTGTGAGCTTGTATACATAACTCATTTAATATAAAAAGAAAGAATATGATACTTTTTCATACTCATTAGGATATAAAAAAAAGGCTTAGACATGCCAATAAAATAAATTTTTTGATTCTTGATTGAAAGAGAGCCCATACTTCATTGTCCCTGCTTAAATTGCCACTAGGGGCTAGTTTGTTCTAATAGGCTACAATGTGGTTATTTTATTAGAGGTGCACTATGTTTTAAAAAATAATTGCTTTGAGTGTGTGCATGAAAGATATTTTAGAAGAAATTAGAATAATCAATATAAATAGCATCCTCAACAACTAGCTATTTCAACACATAGGGGTACAACTTTGGTTTAGTCTATTAGCGTACATGAAGTCAAAATTACCTTTGATAGCCAATGATTTCAAACAATCAATATGATGACACATAATAGAGATAAATGTAAAAGCTCCTATTATTTGGTTAGAGGTTTAGCAATCATTCTAGATTTGAGAGAGGAAGAAAATAAATTATTTTTAATTATTCAATATAATTTAATTATGATTTTAATTATTTATCAGTTTATTTTTATAGAAATATTATTACAAAATAAATTATTAGTGAGACATATCTAATTTAAATTAAACCGGTATATCCTAAATAATAAAAGAATAAATCTCATTTTTTTCATTTTAATTTTAAATATTCAAATTTAATTATTTATTTGTTTATTTTTATATAAATATTAATTATAAAATAAATTATGAGTTACACAAATATAATTTATATAAATTATTTTCATCAAATATAATAGATAAACTTTTTAAAAGAAAAAAAATTTCAAAACAAAAAATTATTATATAGTAATATATTTTGCTTTGCTTCTGAATCATTTTAGGGTTTGTAAATATATTATAATTGATATATATCTATTAAATAGAGACTCTTAATTTATTTTTTGATCATTATTAGAATATTTATCAATAAAATAGTTTATCTGAATTTATATGATATATAAATATAATGATTATTATAACTAAATATTAGAATTCACTTTGAAAAAAAATTAACAATTATATATTTTCAAAGGTTATAACTTAAAAATGAGAAAAAATAATAAAAATAATATTTTTTATTTCATTTTAAAAAAAAACCTATAGATCATTAAATGCTTAATACTTAATCAGTAAGCCTCTAAATCCCGAAACCCCTAAAAACATAAACATTTTAACAGCTATTAACTACTTAATAAATAATAAATCTCATTTTTATTTCTATATATAATTTTTAATATTCATTTTATTATTTATGTTAATTTTTTTAGAAATATTAATACTAAACTAAATTTCGAGGAGACAAATATTATTTAATAATTTATTTAATAAAAAAAATATAAGCTTATAAAAAGAAGGCAAATTTTAAAAATAATATTATTATTTAGTAATATATTTTGATTTGATTTTGAATCATTTTGAGTTATGCAAATATATTTTAATTAATATTATAGTATTAATAATAGTTTATTAATTTAATTTTGATCATTATTATACTATCTATATTAAAATTATTTATATTGAATTTTATGATATATAATTATAAGATTAATATAATTATGCATGGTATCCATTCAAAATATTTTAAAATTTTTTTTTCAAAGGTTATAACCTTTAAAAAATAGAAAAAATTAAAAATAGAATTTTTACAAATTTTATATATAAATAAAACCTATAATAAACTACTAATAAAAACCATTTAAACTGGCATACCATATATAATAAATCATAAATCTCATTTTAATTTGTATTCATTATAATTTTAAATATTCATTTTTAATTATTTATTAGTTTGTTTTTTATAGAAATATCAATCAAAAATAAATAATGAGCTAAGATAAATATAATTTTTAATAATTTATTTTTAATCAAAAAAAATCTTATATAAGAAGTAAAAATTTAAAAACAAAAATTTATTTTTTAGCAATTATTTTCTTTGATTTTGAATTATTATATATCGGTTTTGCTTGCTATCAATCTTATTAATAAAAGTTTATTAATTTATTATTTGATCATTATTATAATATATAACAATAAAATTATTATATTAATTAAATGTCTTTAAATTATTAAAATTATTATATTATTTAAATAAAACTTATAAACCACTAAATGCCTACACATTTAAATCTCTAGACTCCTAAACCCCAAACCCCCTAAATACTTAAACCATTAAACCTATATAACCTAATAAATATAAATAATAATCTCATTTTATTTATTCATTAATTTTAATATCATTATAATTTTAAATATTCATTTTAATTATTTTTAGTTTATTTTTATAGAAATATAATTACAAATATATAATGAGCGAGACATAATTTAAATAATTATTTTTTATGAAAAAAAAATAATTTATAAAAATAAACAAAATTTCAAAATTTAAAATTTTATTTAGTAAATAATAATATACTTTGATTTTGAATTATTTTGGTTTCTACAAATATATTTTAATTAATATCTATCTTATTAATAATAGTTAATATATTTATTTTTCGATCATTATAATAATATATATTAATACAATTTTTTATATTAAATTTAACATCAAATATAAGTATTATAAATTTTTATTTATTAGTATTCATTATAATTTTAAATATTCATTTTAATTTTTTATCAATTTATTTTTATAGAAATAGTAATTACAAAATAAATTATTAGTGAGAAAGTTATAATTTAAATAATTTATTTTTCATCAAAAAAAATATATGCTTATAAAATGATGCAAAAATTTTAAAATAAAAAAATTATTATTTTGTAATATATCTTATTTGATTTTGAATCATTTTTCATTCTACAATTATATTTTAATTTATATAATTCTTATTAATACTAGTTTATTAATTTATTTATTGATCATTATTATAATATCTATTAATAAAATTATTTATATTTAGTTTACATTATATATAATTATTATGATTATTATAACTAAATATTATATAGACATTTAAAAAAATAATAAATTATTATATTTTCAAAGGTTACAACCTTCAAAAATTAAAAAAAAATTCAAAAAATTAAATTTTTTTTTAATTCTTTAGATAATAACTATAAATCAATAAAGGTCTAAACACTTAAATCACTAAACTCCTAAACCCAAAAACACCTAAATACTTAAACCATTAAACCAGTCTATCTTGAATAAAACGACATTTAAATTAAATATAAGTAATTTATTTTTTAGATATTATAAAAATGACAAATAATAACTTAATAAACTATTCTTAATAAGATTGATAGCAATTAAAATATAATTACAAACCGAATATAATGATTCAAAATCAAAGAAAAATCTATTACTAAATAATAATATTTTGTTTTTAAATTTTTACTTCTTTTTATATGCTTAATATTTTTTTTGATTAAAAATAAATTATTAAAATTATAGTTGTCTCGCTCATTATTTATTAAGTAATTAATATTTCTATAATCAAATAAACTAATAAATAATTAAAATGAATATTTAAAATTATAATGAATACCAATTAAATGAGATTTATGATTTATTACATGTGGTATACCAGTTTAATGGTTTGATTATTTAGGAGTTTTGTCATTTAGGAGTTTATAAATTTATGTTTTTATGTATTTTGTGGTTTATAGGTTTTATTATATAATAAAAATAAAAAAAGTTTTTTTTAGATTTTTTCTGATTTTCAAAGGTTATAACCTTTGAAAAAAAAATAATTTTTAAACTTTTTTGAAATGTGAATACTATGTATAATTATATTAATCTTACTAATTGTATATCATATAAATTCAATATAAATAATATTAATGATAGATATTATAATAATGATCAAAAATTAAATTAATAAACTATTATTAATAATATTAATATTTATTAAAATATATTTAAATAACACAAAATGATTCAAAATCAAATCAAAATATATTACTAAATAAAAAATTTAATTTTTAAAATTTTCCTTCTTTTTATAAGCTTATATTTTGTCAAATATTAAAATAAATTATTTAAATAATATTTGTCTCACTCGAAATTTATTTTGTAATTAATTTTTCTAAAAAATTAAACTATAAATAATTAAAATTAATATTTAAAATTATAATAAATAGAAATAAAAATGAGATTTATTATTTATTAAGTCGTATATAGCTGTTAAAAGGTTTATGTATTTAGGGGTTTAGGATTTATGAGCTTACTGATTTAAGTAAGTAAGCATTTAATGATCTATAGTTTTAATTTAAAAAATGAAATAACAAAAAATTTATTTTTTTTTATTTTTGACATTTTCAAAGGTTATAACCTTTGAAAATATAATAATTTTAAAATTATTTTCAAATTGAATACAATATTTAGTTATAATAATCATTATATTTATATATCATATAAATTCAATATAAACACTTTTATTGATAAATATTCTAATAATGATGAAAAAATAACTTAATAATCTATTATTAATAAGATAAATATCAATAAAATATAATTACAAAACCTAAAATGATTCAGAAGCAAAGCAAAATATATTACTATACAATAATTTTTTGTTTTAAAATTTTTTTTTCTTTTAAAAAGTTTATCTATAATTTTTTGATGAAATATAATTTATATAAATTATATTTGTGTAAATCATAAATTATTTTGTATTTAATATTTATATAAAAATACACAAATAAATAATTAAAATGAATATTTAAAAGTATAATTAAAAAATGAGATTTATTATTTATTATTTAGGGTATATCAGTCTAATTTAAATTAGATCTGTCATAGTAATAATTTATTTTGTATTTAATATTTCTATAAAAATAAACTAAAAATTAATTAAAATAAAAATTTAAATTTTACTTAATAAAAATTAAAATGATATTTTTGAATTATTATTAATGTATACTAGTTTAATGGTTTAAGTATTTAGAGGGTTTGTATTTTAAAAGTTTAGCGATTTAGGTTTTATTAGGCATTTAGTTGTTTATAGGTTTTATTTAATCAATAAAATAACAAAAAAAAACTAGAAATTTTTTCTCAATTTATAGGTTATAACATTTGAAAATATAATAATATTTAAAATTTTTTGAAATTTGAATACAATATTTAGTTATAATAATATTAGTTATTATATATGATATAAATTCAATATAAATAATTTTATTGATAGATATTATAATAATGATCAAAAATTAAATTAATAAACTATTAATAATAAGATAGATATTAATTAAAAAATAATTACAAAACCCAAATTGATTAAAATTAAAGTAAAATATATTACTGGATAATAATTTTTAATTTTTAAAATTTACTTCTTTTATAAGCATATATATTTCTTTTGATTAAAAATAAATTATTTAAATTATATTTGTCACACAAATAATTTATGTTATAATAAATATTTCTATAAAAATAAACTAATAAATAATTAATTGAATATTTATAACAATAATAAATAGAAATTAAAATTAGATTTATTAATTATTATGTATTATATAGCAGTTTAATGGTTTATGTATTTAGGTATTACTAGGTTTAGGTGTTTACTAATTTAATTATGTATGCATTTAGTGGTTTATAGGTTTTATTTAAAAAATAAAATAACAAAACATTTATTTTTATTATTTTTTGATATTTTCAAAGGTTATAACCTTTAAAAATATAATAATTTTTAATTTATTTTCAAAAGTGAATTCAATATTTAGTTATAATAATCATTATATTTATATATCATAAATTCAATATAAAAATTTTAGTGATAAATATTCTAATAATTATCAAAAAATAAATTAAAAAAAAATATTATTAATAAGATTGATATCAATTAAAATATAATTACAAAATATAAAATGATTCATAAGCAAAGAAAAATATATTACTATATAATATTTTTTTGTTTTGAATTTTTTTTTATAATAAAAAGTTTATCTATATTTTTTTGATTAAAAATAATTTACATAAATTATATTTTTCTAACTCAAAATTTATTTTTTAATTAATATTTATATAAAAATTAAAAAAATAATAATTAAAATGAATATTTAAAATTATAATGAAAAAAAATGAGATTTATTATTTATTATTTAGGGTATACAGGTTAAATTTAAGTTATATCTGTCTCCCTAATAATTTATTTTGTAATTAATATTTCTATAAAAATAAACTGATAAATAATTAGAATATAAATTTAAAATTATACTGAATAAAAATTAAAATTAGATTTATGATTTATTATTAATGCATACAAGTTTAATGGTTTAAGTATTTAGAGGTTTTGTCGTTAGGAGTTTAGCGATTTATGTTTTTAGGCTTTTAGTGCTTTATAGGTTTTATATAATAAAATAAAATAACAAAAAAAATTTCTATAATTTGTTATCATTTTCATAGGTTATAACCTTTGAAAATATAATAATATTTACAATTTTTTGAAATGTGAATACAATATTTAGTTATAATAATATTAATAATTATAAATCATATAAATTCAATATAAACAATTTTATTGATATATAATATAATAATGATCAAAAATTAAATTAATAAACTTTTAATAAAAAGATAGATATTAATTAAAAAATATTACAAAACCCAAATTGATTCAAAATTAAAATAAAATATATTACTGGATAATAATTATTAATTTTTAAATTTTTACTTCTTTTATAAATGTATATTTTTTTATTAAAAATAAATTAATTAAATTATATTTGTCGCACTCATACTTTATTTTTAATAAATATTTCTATAAAAATAAACTAATAAATAATTAAAATGAATATTTAAAATTATAATAAATAGAAATAAAATTAGATTTATTAATTATTAAGTAGTATATAAGTTTAATGGTTTATGTATTTATGCATTAGGGGTTTAAGAGTTTACTGATTTAACTGTGTATGCATTTAGTGGTTTATAGTTTTTATTTAAAAAATAAAATAAAAAAATTATTTTTATTATTTTTTGAAATTTTCAAATGTTATAACCTTTGAAAATATAATAATTTTTAATTTTTTTAAAAAAGTGAATAAATATTTATATATAATAATTATAATAATTATATATCATATAAATTCAATATAAACAATTTTATTGATAGATATTCTAATAATTATCAAAATATAAATTAAAAATCTTTTATGAATACATTGATATTATTTAAAATATAATATCAAAACCTAAAATGATTCAAAAGCAAAGCAAAATATATTACTTGATAATAATTATTTGTTTTTAATTTTTATTCTTTTTATAAGCTTAATAATTTTTTGATGAAAATAATTTTTATAAATTATATTTTTAACTCATAATTTATTTTATAATTAATATATATATATAAATAAAAAACTAAATAATCAAAATAAATTTTTAAAATTATAATGAAAACAAATAAAAATGAGATTTATTAATTATTATTTAGGGTATATCGGTTTAAAGGATTATCTATATAGGGGCATCGGGATTTTGTAGTTTAGTGATTTTAGTGGTTAGGTATTTAGTGGTTTATAAGTTTTATTTAAACAATAAAATAACAAAAAAAAATATTTTTTTTATTTTTTCACATGTTAAAAGATTATAATCTTTGAAAAAATAATAATTTTAAATTTTTTTCAAAAGTGAATATAATATTTAGTTATAATAATGAAATAATAATTTTCATTATTATAATGTTAAGTGTTTAGGCATATAAAATAGATTATAATCTATTTTTTCACCTGTTAGCAATTTATGTTTTTAGGAATTTAGTGGTTTATAGGTTTTATTCAAACAATGAATAACAAAAAAATTATTTTTTATATTTTTTCAAAATTTCAAAGGTTATAACATTTGAAAATATAATAATTTTAAAATTTTTTAAAAATGTGAATACAATATATAGTAATGATAAATATCATACCTATATATAATATAAACTAAATATAACCAATTTTATTGATAGATATTATATCAATTATCAAAAAATAAATTAATAAACTTTTATATATATGATAGATATAAATTAAAATATAATTAAAAAACTTAAAATGATTCAAAATCAAAGTAAAATTTATTACTAAATAATAATTTTTTTTAGTTTTTACATCATTTTATAAGCTTATATGTTTTTTTGATGAAAAATATATTATTTAAATTATATTTGTATCACTAATAATTTATTTTGTAATTAAAATTTCTTTAAATTATTTAAATTATATTTAAGGTTTACGAGTTTAAAGGTTTAAGTATTTAGGTGCTTAGGGGTTTAAGAGTTTAGATATTTATGTATTTAGGCATTTAATGGTTTATAAGTTTTATTTAAACAATGATATAATAAAAAATTTATTTTTGTTATTTTTTCTCTATTTTGAAAGTTATAAACTTTGAAAATATAATTATTTTTAAATTTTTTTTATATGTGAATACTATATTTAGTTATGATAATCTTAATAATTATATATCATGTAAATTCAATATAAACAATTATATTTAAATATATTATAAATGATCAAAAAAAAACTATTATTAATAAGATAGTTATAATTTTAAATATATTTGCAAAACATAAATTTATTCAAAATCAAAGTAAATATATTACAAAATAATACTTTCTTTGATGTTTTGCTTCTTTTTATAATTTATATTATTTTTTATTAAAAGTAAATTATTTAATTTATATTTGTTTTCATCATAATTTTATTTTAATTTATAATTCTATAAAAATAAACTAAAAAATAATTAAAATGAATATTTAAAATTATAATGAATACGAATAAAATAGAGATTTGTTATTTATTATTGAGGATATACTAGTTTATTGGTTTAAGTATTTAGGTGTTTTGGGGTTTAGTGATTTAAGTGTTTAGGCCTTAAGTGATTTATAGTTTTTATTTAAAGAATAAAAAAATAAAAAATTCAATTTTTTATTTTTTGTTAATTTTTGAAGGTTATAACCTTTGAAAATATAATAATTTTTAATTTTTTTAAATGTGAATATAATATTCAGTAATAATAATCTTAATAATTATATATAATGTAAACTCAATATAAATAATTTTATAAATAGATATTATAATAATGATCAATAAAAAATATAAAAACTATTATTAATAAGAATGTTATAAATTAAAATATAATTGTAAAATCTAAAATTATTCAAAATAAATATAAAATATATTACTAAATAAATAAATTTTTGTTTTTAAAATTTTGCCTCTTTTTATAAGGATAAATATTTTTTTTGATGAAAAATAAATTATTTAAATTAGATATGTCTCAGTAATAATTTATTTTGCAATTAATATTTCTATAAAAATAAACTGATAAATAATTAAAATAAAAATTTAAAATTATACTTAATAAAAATTAATGTACACATGTTTATTAATGTATACCTGTTTAATGGTTTAAGTATTTAGAGGTTTTGTCGTTTAGGAGTTTAGCAATTTATGTTTTTAGGCATTTAGTGGTTTATAGGTTTTATTTAAACATTAAAATAACGAAAAAAAATTTGTAATTTTTTCTCATTTTTATAGGTTATAACTTTTGAAAATATAATAACATTTAAAATTTTTTATAATGTGAAAAGAATATTTAGTTATAATAATATTAATAATTATTTATCATATAAATTCAATATAAACAATTTTATTGAGATATTAATATAATAATGATCAAAATTTATATTACTAAACTATTAATAAAAAGATTGATATTAATTAAAAAAAATTTACAAAATCCAAATTGATTCAAAATTAAAGTAAAATATATTAAAATATAATAATTTTTAATTTTTACTTCTTTTATAGGCATATATTTTGTTAGATTAAAATTAAATTAATTAAAATATATATGTCGCTCTCATAATTAAATTTGTAATAAATATTTCTATAAAAATAAACTAATAAATAATTAAAATGAATATTTAAAATTATAATAAATAAAATTAAAATTAGATTTATTAATTATTAAGTAGTATATAGTGGTTTAATGGTTTATGTATTTAGGCATTATGAGGTTTAGGAGTTTACTGATTTAACTGTGCATGCATTTAGTGGGTTATAGGTTTTATTAAAAAAATAAAATAATAGAAAATTTATTTTTATTATTTTTTAATATTTTCAAAGGTTCTAACCTTTGAAAATATAATAATTTTTAATTTTTTTAAAATGTGAATACAATATTTAGTTATAATAATCATTATATTTTTATATCATATAAATTCAATATAAACAATTTTATTGATAAATATTCTAATAATGATCAAAAAATAAATTAATAATCTATTATTAATAAGATAGATATCAATTAAAATATAATTACAAAACCTAAAATGATTCAAAAGGAAAGCAAAATATATTACATTATAATAATTTTTTGTTTTGAAATTTTTTTTTTAAAAAAAGTAAATCAATAATTTTTTGATCAAAAATAATTTATATAATTTATATTTGTTTAACTCAATTTATTTTGTAATTAATATTTATATATAAATAAACAAATAAATAATTAAGATGAATATTTAAAATTATAATAAAAAAAATGAGATTTATTATTTATTATTTAGGGATGCCAGTTTAATTTAAATTATATCTATCTTACTAATAATTTATGTTTTAATTAATATTTCTATAAAATAAATAGATAAATAATTAGAATAAAAATTAAAATTTATAATGAATAAAAATTTAAATGAGATTTATGATTTATTATTAATGTATACAAGTTTAATGATTTAATTATTAGAGGTTTTATCATTAGAAGTTTAGCGATTTTTGTTTTTAGGCTTTAATGGTTTATGGGTTTTATTTAAAAAAATAAAATAACAAACAAAATTTCTATAATTTTTTATCATTTTCATAGGTTATAACATTTGAAAATATAATAATATTTAAAATTTTTTGAAATTTTAATACAATATTTTTTTATAATAATATTAATAATTATATATCATATAAATTAAATATAAATAATTTTATTGATAGATATTATAATAATGATCAAAAATTAATTTTATAAACTATTAATATTAAGATAGATATTAATTACAAATTATTTACAAAACTCAAATTGATTCAAAATTCAAGTAACATATATTACTTGATAATAATTTTTAATTTTTAAATTTATACTTCTTTTATAAGCGTATATTTTTATTAGATAAATAATATATTATTTAAATTATATTTGTCCCACTCATAATTTATTTTGTAATAAATATATCTAAAAAATTCACTAATAAATATATAAAATGAATATTTAAAAAAATAATAAATAGCAATAAAAATTAGATTTATTAAGTATTAAGTAGTATTTAGCGGTTTAATGGTTTATGTATTTAGGCATTACGGGGTTTAGAAGTTTACTGATTTAACTTTATATGCATTTTGTAGGGCTGCTCATGGATTCGGAGATTCGACCCGACCCGAAGTCTTGTCCCGAAAGAATCAGGACTGACAAAATCCATTGACTTTGACTTTTCCCGTCCAGTTCTGTCACGTATTTTTTCTTTCGGGATGGTTGGAATCTCAAGCAATATCCATCCAGAGAACCGTCCCATCCTAAAAAACGATACTAGAACCAAGTATATATATATATATATATATATATATATATATATATATATATATATATATATATATATAACATGAAGATGCCACCAATTCCGCTAGTGGCCATCCAATTCCAACGCACCTATTGCTATTCCGACTATTTCCAGGCCACCTCACTCCTTTCCAGTCGTGTTCAATTAGGTCCAGCCCTTGTCCGTCGCACTTCTAGTTGCCTCCACCGTGTCCCAAATGCCACCAGCCTTTTGGTTTGTTTTTCTGAAGAGAATTGAGTGATTAATTATTAATATTATGTGTTTCAGTCAGTTTTGTTGAGTATTGGTTGTGGTGTTGTGGTTGGGCCGAATGAGTGGGCTGAATGTGTTATAGTCAATTTTTACAGCTTGCTTATTTGAAATATTTATATGTATTTATGCTTAACATATCTTATTAATTAATGGCAATGCAGATGACACAATCCAACGGTAAACGAAAAATACAATAAATTGAAGATGATCACATCTCAAATGATCAAAGTACTGGTAAATCCAATCATCATTTTTTCACGAACCCTCCTATTGTTATGGCAGGTTCTTCAATTCCAATTGTAAAAGAAAGTCAAGGTACATCTGAACCTCAAGCTCATAAAAAGTATAAGTCTGCTGTTTGGGAAACTTTATGAGATATTAGTTGATTCAGAGGGAAATGAAACTGTTAGGGAAGCTTGTATATGGTTCAAGAAAGAATACTTGGCAAAAAGTGTTCAAGGTACTTCGGGTTTATGGAAATATTTGAGAAAGACTTGAAAGAAACTTATACACAAAAAAGAATTAATAGAAGCTCACAAAGGTAAAGACAAGTCACAATCTTTGTTGAGTTTCACTAAAGGTACTATTTCAGAGGATAATAAATTAACTTGTTGGCAATTTGATCAACTAGTTAGGGAGGCTTTGGTGAAAATGATCATAAAAGAGGAATTGCCTTTTTGTTTTGTTGAGAGGTATGTGTTTAAGAGGTTTTGTGAAGTTGGTGTACCTCAAATTAAAATTCCATCTAGGCACTCTATAATGAGGGATTGTTTTTCTTTGTTTGTGAGGGAAAAGAAGAAATTATTTGATAGCATATCATCTCATTGTTGTAGAGTTTCATTGACTTCCGACACTTGGACTAGCATTCAAATTTTGTCTTATATATGTTTGACTGTTCATTTCATTGATTATCAATGGAATATGCATAAAAGGATTTTGAACTTTTGCATAATTAAAAGTCATTCTGGAGTTAATATTAGAAATGCTATTGAGGTTTGCATGAATGAATGGGGTTTGAGAAAGATGATGTTCATTACTGTTCACAATGCATGAAATAATGATGTTGCAGTTGAACAATTGAAAAAAAAGGCTTGTGAAGAAAAGTGTTGTACCTTTGAGAGGCGAGCATTTCCATATGAGATATTGTGTTCATATCCTAAACTTAATTATCAGAGATGGCATTGCAGTAGTTGAGTGTACTATTCAAAAAATTAGAGGTATGGTGAATATGTGAGGAGCAGTCCTAAAAGATTAGATATGTTTAAGTTATGTGTTGAAGAAGCAAACTTGACATATAGATCTTCATTGCAATTAGATTGTCCTACAGATGGTATTAAACTTATTTGATTCTACTAACTGATATAAAATATCAAAAAGAATTTGATAAGTTGGAGGATAAAGACAAAAGGTTTTTGAAGGAGTTTGGTTCAAACGTTCCAACTGAGAGAGACTGAACAAATGCCAAAATTTTGGCTCATTTCTTGAAAACTTTTTATGAGGTAACTTGTAAATTTTCTAGCTCATAATATTCTTCCTCTAGTGTTTATTTTCCTGAGATTATTCGAATTTCGAAAAAATTGAGCTTTGTGAAAATAGTATAGATATAATGGTGTCTGAAATGTGTATGAAAATGAGGCATAAATTCAACAAATATTAGGATTCTCTTCGATCAACAAATATTATGCTTTTTGCAGCAGTAGTGTTGGATCATAGATATAAGCTCAAATATCTCAAGGTTAAGTACACTTAGCATTATGGAGAGGAATTGACTAAAAATATGGTGAAAAAGGTTATAAATGCTTTAAATGAGATGATAGATGATTTTAAAGATTTAAATAATGATGAATCAAAAGAATATTTTCTCTTCTACTGTGTTGAGGAAAAATGATGATTTCTTGATGGTAGTGATACTTATGTTGATGATTTTTTTTGTTGAATTAGAGAAAGAATAAGAAGTTGCATTTTTGGAAGAGTTGGATGGGTACTTGGGGGACAAACTTGAAAAAAATAGAATTGATTTTGATCTTCTAAACTGGTGGAAGGTAAATGATGTTATGTATCCTTCTTTGGAAAATGTAGCAAGGGATGTATTTGCTATCCAAGCATATACTATGGCCTACCAATCTACATTTAGCACTGGGGGGAGAACTTTAGATAAATTTTGGAGTTCTTTAACACCTATTATAGTTGAATATCTCATATCATATGTCTACAAGATTGGTTGAGAAGCTCAAACAAACCTATTGAAATTGAAGAATTAGTTCAATACTTTGATGATAATGAATCAGGTTAGTATACAAATCTTGTAAATTTTAATTTCACTTTTACTTATTTTATTCATTCAATTTAATAAAAATATGGTTCAATTACTATTTTCAGAGGGGTCACAAGATCCAAATTTTTTTCCAACTATAGTTGGCCAAATAAATTTGGAATGGATGTATTAAATTTTATAAGGTAATATTTTGTTTTTTTATTACACTTTCATCTTAGAAATTTATGTCTACATGATTAACACATTTTCATCTTTGGTTATCCTTCTATAGTGGAGGAAGAAAAGGGAGAAGTTGTAGAAGAGATAATTAATTGGGTTTGGATTTTCGTTGTGTTCCGGGATGGACCTTTGAAATGATTATTATCATGGTAGTTATTAGTTGTATTTTTTTTTGTTATATTAAGCTGCTTAATTTTAGCAATTAGTTAAGTAGTAATTGCTGCTAGCAGTGTTTGTGGTCATCTTTAGCTATTCCTTAATATTTTAAGTAATTGTTTAAAAAATGTAGTATTGCTATTATGGTTAACTTTACTCGGCTAAACAAAGCCAACTTGTGACAAAACAAAGAACCAAATTAAGCATACAACTCGGTCTCGTTCTATTTAACATTTCTATCCTTTTCTGCACATCAAAGCTTTTGACAAGGTAATTGAACTCATTTGCGGTATTCAGCCTATTTGACAAAACTAAATTGGCCCAATTTGAGTTTGTAAGATATAAACTGGAATAATAAATGGTACAACAAAAGGTTTAGACATAAACTAACTTGGCCGGTTTGAAAAAATAAATTGAAAAAAATGTCCGAACTCTGTTCCGTCGCGGAATCGTTTTTTCCTAACCAAAATCCACGATCTACTTTCCGTCCCATCTCGATATTTTCAACGAATGGGACGGGTCTGGATCTTCAAAAAAAAATCTCCGAATTGTGGGAAAGGACTGGAGATTTGTAATCCCCCTCCCATCCCGTCCCATGAGCACCCCTAGCATTTAGAGGTTTATAGGTTTTATTTAAAAAATAAAATAACAAAAAATTTATTTTTATTATTTTTTGATATTTACAAAGGTTATAACCTTTGAAAATATAATAATTTTTAAATTATTTTCAAATGTGAATACAATATTTAGTTATACTAATCATTATATTTATTATCATATAAATTCAATATAAACAATTTTATTGATAAATATTCTAATAATGATCAAAAAAATAAATTAATAATATTATTAATAAGATAGATATCAATTAAAATATAATTACAAAACCTAAAATGATTAAGAAGAAAAGCAAAATATATTACTATATAATAATTTTTTGTTTTGAAATTTTTTTTATTTTAAAAAGTTTATCAATAATTTATTGATGAAAAATAATTTATATAAATTATATTTGTCTAACTCAATTTATTTTGTAATTAATATTTATATATAAATAAACAATTAAATAATTAAAATGAATATTTAAAATTATAATGAAAAAAAATGAGATTTATTATTTATTATTTAGGGATACCGGTTTAATTTAAATTAGATCCGTCTCACTAATAATTATTTTTGTAATTAATTTTTATATAAAAATAAACTGATAAATAATTAAAATAAAAATTTAAAATTATACTGAATAAAAATAAAAATGAGATTTAAGATTTATTATTAATGTATATCAGTTTAATAGTTTAAATATTTAGAGGTTTTGTCGTTAGGAGTTTAGCGATTTATGTTTTTAGGCTTTTAGTGGTTTATAGGTTTTATATAAAAAAATAAAATAACAAAAAAAATATTTTTATAATTTGTTATCATTTTCATAGGTTATAACCTTTCAAAATATAATAATATTTACAATTTTTTGAAATGTGAATACAAAATTTAGTTTAAATATTATTAATAATTATATATCATATAAATTCAATATAAACAATTTTATTGATAGATAATATAATAATGATCAAAAATTAAATTAATAAACTATTAATAAAAACATAGATATTAATTAAAAAATATTTACAAAACCCAAATTGATTCAAAATTAAAGTAAAATATATTACTGGATAATAATTTTTAATTTTTAAATTTTTACATCTTTTAGCACCGTATATTTTTTTTATTCAAAATAAATTAATTAAATTATATTTGTCACACTCATATTTATTTTGTAATATTATTTCAATAAAAATAAAATAATAAATAATTATAATGAATATTTAAAATTATAATAAATAGATATAAAAATTAGATTTATTAATTATTAAGTAGTATATAGCAGTTTAATGGTTTATGTATTTTGGCATTATGGGGTTTAGGAGTTTTCTTATTTAACTATGTATGCATTTTGTGGTTTATAGGTTTCATTTAAGAAAAAATAAAAAAAAATTATTTTTATTATCTTTTGATATTTTCAAAGGTTATAACCTTTGAAAATAAAATAATATTTAAATTTTTTTCAAAAGTGAATGCAATATTTATTTATAATAATCATAATAATTATATATCATTTAAATTCAATATAAATAATTTTATTGATAGATATTCTAATAATTATCAAAAAATAAATTAAAAATCTATTATGAATAAGATTGATATTACTTAAAATATAATATCAAAACCTAAAATGATTTAAAAGCAAAGCAAAATATATTACTTAATAATAATTATTTGTTTTTAAATTTTTATTCTTTTTATAAGCTCATCTATTTTTTGATGAAAAATAAATTTTTATAAATTATATTTTTAATTCATAATTTATTTTATAATTAATATATATATATATATAAATAAAAAAACTAAATAACCAAAATGAATTTTTTAAATTACAATGAAAACAAATAAAAATGAGATTCATTAATTATTATTTAGGGGATACCCGTTTAAATGATTATCTATATAGGGGTATCGGGATTTTGTAGTTTAGTGATTTAAGTCTTTAGGCATTTAGTGATTTATAGGTTTTATTTAAACAATGAAATAATAAAATTTTTTTTTCTTTTTTCGCATGTTCAATGATTATAATCTTTGAAAATATAATAATTTTAAATTTTTTTTCAAAATTTAATTCAATATTTAGTTATAATAATTATTAAATTTATATATCATATAAATTAAATATAAATATATTTATTGATAACTATTCTAATAATGATCAAAAAATAAATTAATAATCTATAATTAATAAGTTTGATTTCAATTAAAATATATTTACAAAACCTAAAATGATTCAGAAAAAAAGAAAAATATATTACTATATAATAATTTTTTGTTTTTAATTTTTTTCTTCTTTTAATAAGTTTATCTATATTTTATTGTGGAAAAATAATTTATATAAATTATATTTATCTAACTTATAATTTATTTTGTATTTAATATTTATATAAAAATAAACAAATAAATAATTCAAATGAAAATTTAAAATTATAATTAAAAAAATAAAAATGAGATTTATTATTTATTATTTATTATTTAGGATATAACTGTTTAAAAATATTTATCTATTTAGGGTTTTCGAGATTTAGAATTTATTGATTTAAGTATTTAGGCATTTAATGGTTTATAGCTTTTATTTATACAATGAAATAACAAAAAATTTATTTTTGATATTTTTCAAATTTTCAAATGTCATAACATTTGAAAATATAATAATTTTAAAATTTTTTAAAAATTCGAATACAATATTTAGTAATAATAATTATTATAACTATATATAATATAAAATAAATATATAAAATTTTATTGATAAATATTATATCAATTATCAAAAAATAAATTAATAAACAATTATTAATATGATAGATATAAATTAAAATATAATTAAAAAACCTAAAATGATTAAAAATCAAAGTAAAATTTATTACTAAATAATAATTTTTTTGGTTTTGCATCATTTTATAAGCTTATATATTTTTTTAAAGAAAATATATTATTTAAATTATATTTGTCACTCATAATTTATTTTGTAATTAATATTTCTATAAATTATTTAAATTATATTTAAGGTTTACAAGTTTAAAGATTTATGTATTTAGGGGCTTCGGGGTTTAGGAGTTTAAAGATTTATGTATTTAGGCATTTATTGGTTTATAAGTTTTATTTAAACAATGATATAACAAAAAATTTATTTTTATTATTTTTTCTCATTTTTGAAGGTTATAACCTTTTAAAATATAATAATTTTTAAATTTTTTTTATATGTGAAAATATTTAGTTATGATAATCATAATAATTATATATCATGTTAATTCAATATAATCAATTATATTGACAGATATTATATTAATGATCATAAAATAAATTAATAAACTATTATTAAAAAGATAGGTATTTTTTAAAATATATTTGCAAAAGGTAAATTTATTCAAAATCAAAGTAAAATATAATACTAAATAATAATTTTTTTGATGTTTTGCTTCTTTTTATAAGTTTATATTTTTGTTATTAAAAGTAAATTATTTAAATTATATTGATCTTCCACATAATTTATTTTTAATTTATAATTCTATAAAAATAAACTAATAAATAATTAAAAAGAATATTTAAAATTATAATGAATACAAATAAAATTGAGATTTAATATTTATTATTCGGAATATACTAGTTTAATGGTTTAAGTATTTAGGTGTTTTGTGGTGTAGTGATTTATGTGTTTAGGACTTTAGTGATTTATAGTTTTTATTTAAAGAATGAAAAAAAAAAATTAAATTTTTTAATTTTTTTTAATTTTTGAAGGTTTAACCTTTGAAAATATAATAATTTTCAATTTTATTTAAATTCTAATATAATATTTAGTTATAATATTCTTAATAATTATATATAATGTAAATTCAATATAAATAATTTTATTAATAGATATTATAATAATGATCAATAAAAAATCAATAAACTATTATTAATAAGAATGATATAAATTAAAATATAATTACAAAAACTAAAATGATTCAAAGTCAAAATAAAATATATTACAAAATAATAAATTTTTGATTTTAAAATTTTGCCTCTTTTTATAAGCACATATATTTTTTTTAATAAAGAATAAATTATTTAAATTAGATCTGTCTCACTAATAATTTATTTTGTAATTAATATTTCTATAAAAATAATCTGTTAAATAATTAAAATAAAAATTTAAAATTATACTGAATAAAAATTAAAATGAGATTTATGAATTATTATTAATGTATACTAGTTTAATTTTTTCAGTATTTAGAGGTTTTTTCGTTTATGACTTTAGCGATTTATGTTTTTAGGCATTTAGTGGTTTATAGGTTTTATTTTAACAATGTAATAACAAAAAAATTATTTTTGATATTTTTTTACATTTTCAAAGGTTATAACCTTTGAAAATATAATAATTTTAAAATTATTTAAAAATGATAATACAATATTTAGTAATAATAATCATTATAATTATATATATATAAACTAAATACAAACAATTTTATTGATAGATATGATATCAATTATCAAAAAGTAAATTATTATGCTATTATTAATATGATAGATATAAATTAATATAATTGCAAAAAATAAAAATATTCAAAATCCAACTAAAATTTAGTACTAAATAATAATTTTTTTAGTTTTTGCTTCTTTTTATATGCTTATATTTTTTTTGATGAAAAATAAATTATTTAACTTATATTTGTATCACTCATAATTTATTTCGTAATTAATATTTTAATAAATTATTTAAATTATATTTAAGGTTTATGAGTTTAAAGGTTTAAGTATTTAGGGGCTTTTGTGTTTAGGAGTTTAGAGGTTTAAGTGTTTAAGCATTTAGTGGTCTATAAGTTTTATTTAAACAATGATATAACAAAAAATTTATTTTTAGTATTTTTAAAATTTTTGAAGGTTATAACCTTTGAAAATATAATAATTTTTAAATTTTTTTCAAATGTAAATATAATATTTAGTTATAATAATCTTAATAATTATAAGTCATTTAAATTCAATATAAATAATTACATTGCTAGATATTATAATAATGATCAAAAAAAATTTAATAAACTATTATTAATAAGATAGATATTATTTAAAATATATTTGCAAAATCTAAATTTATTCAAAATCAAAGTAAAATATATTACTTAATAATAATTTTTTAATGTTTTGCTTTTTTTATAACTTTATATTTTTGTTATTATAAATAAATTATTTAAATTAATTTGTCTTACTCATAATTTATTTTGGAATTTATAATTCTATAATAATAAACTAATAAATAATTAAAATAATTATTTAAAATTATAATGAATACAAATAAATTTGAGATTTATTATTTATAATTAGGATATACCGGTTTAATGGTTTAAGTATTTAGGTGTTCTTGGGTTTAGGAGTTTAGTGATTCAAGTGTTTAGACCTTTTGTGATTTATAGTTAATATCTAAAGAATTAAAAAACAAAGAATTTAATTTTTTGAATTTTTTTAATTTTTGAAGGTTGTAACCTTTGAAAATATAATAATTTTAAATTTTTTTAAAAGTGAATATAATATTTAGTTATAATAATCTTAATTATTATATATAATTTAAACTAAATATAAATAATTTTATTAATATATATTATAATAATGATCAATAAATAAATTAATAAACTAGTATTAATACGAATGATATAAATTAAAATATAATTATAGAATCTAAAATGATTCAAAATCAAAATAAGATTCATTACTAAATAATAATTTTTTATTTTAAAAATTTTACATCATTTTATAAGCATATATATTTTTTGATGAAAAATAAATTATTTAAATTATATCTATCACACTAATAATTTATTTTGTAAATAATATTTCTATAAAAATAAATTGATAAATAATTAAAATGAATAATTAAAATTATAATGTATACTAATAAAAAAAGATATATGATTTATTATTTAGGGTATACCTATTTAATGGTTTATGTTTTTTTGTGAATTTGGGGTTAAGAAGTTTATTGATTTATATCTTTGCACATTTAAGAGTTTATAGGTTTTATTTAATCAATGAAATAACAAAAAAATTTTTTATGAATTTTCGTGATTTTGAAAGGTTGTAACCTTTGAAAATATAATATTTTTTAATCTTTCTAAAATATGAATACTATACTTAGTTATAATAATCTTAATAATTATATTTGATGTAAATTTAATATAAAAAAGTTTATTAAAATATATTATTATAATGATCGAATACTAAATTAATAAACTATTATTAATAAGATAGATATTAATTAAAATATATTGCAGAACACAAAATAATTCAAAATCAAAGTAAATTATATTACTAAATAAAATTTTAAATTTTTCAAATTTTGTTTATTTTTATAAGCTTATTTTTTTTTCAAAAAAATAATATATTTAAATGATGTCTCACTCATTATTTAGTTTGTAATTAATATTTCTATAAAAATAAACTAAAAAATAATTAAAATGAATATTTAAAATTATAATGAATACAAATAAAAATGAAATTTATTATTTATTATTTAGGTTATATAGGTTTAATGGTTTAAGTATTTGGGGGTTTTGGTTTTAAGGAGTCTAGATATTTAAATGATTAGGCATTTAGTGGTTTATAAGTTTTATTTAAATAATAAAATAAAAAAATAATTATATTTTGTGATTTTTTATCATTTTTGAAGGTTATAACCTTTGAAAATATAAAAATTTTTAAATTTTTTTCAAATGTAAATATAATAGTTAGTTATAATAATCTTAATATTTATAAGACATTTAAATTCAATATAAGTAATTTTATTGATAGATATTATAATAATGATAAAAAAATAAATTAATAAACTATTATTAATGAGATTGATAGCAATTAAAATATAAATGCAAAACCTATAAAGATTCAAAATCAAAGTAAAATATATTACTATATGATAATTTTATGTTTTGAATTTTAACTTCTTTGTATAGCTTATATTTGTTTTTTGATTAAAAATAAATTATTAAAATTATATTTGTTTCACTCTTTATTTATTTTGCAATTAATATTTCTATAAAAAATAAATTAATAAATAATTAAAATGAATATTTAAAATTATAATAAATACAAATTAAAATGAGATTTATGATTTATTATATATGGTATACTGGTTTTTTTGATTGTTAATTTAGGAGTTTTGTCGTTTAGGAGTTTAGCAATTTATGTTTTTAGGCATTTAGTGGTTTATAGTTTTTATTTATTTTATAAAAATAAAAAAAAATTTTGATTTTATCTGATTTTCAAAGGTCATAACATTTGAAAATAAATATTTTTCAGAATTTTTTGAAAAGTGAATACCATGTATAATTATATTAATCTTACTAATTATATATCATATAAATTCAATTTAAACAATTTTAATGATAGATAGTATAATAATGATCAAAAATTAAATTAATAAACTATTATTAATAATATAAATATTAATTAAAATATATTTACATAACACAAAATGATTCAAAATCAAATCAAAATATATTACTAAATAATAATATTTAATTTTCAAATATTTCCTTCGTTTTATAAGCTTATATTTTTCATTGATTAAAAATAAATTATTTAAAAATCATTTGTTTCACTCAAATTTAATTTGTATTTAATTTATCTAAATAATTAACCTATAAATAATTAAAATGAATATATGAAATTATAATAAATAGAAATAAAAATTAGATTTATTGTTTATTAAGTAGTATATAGCTGTTAAAATGTTTATGTATTTAGGGGTTAGGGTCTATTAGCTTAGTGATTTAAGTAAGTAAGCGTTTAATAATCTATAGGTTTTATTTTAAAAATGAAATAACAAAAAATTTATTTTTATTATTTTTTCTCATTTTATAAGGTTATAACTTTTGAAAATATAATAATTTTTACATTTCTTTTCAAAAGTGAATACAATATATATTTATTATAATCATAATAATTATTTATCATATAAATTAATATAAACAATTTTATTGATAGATATTCTAATAATTATCAAAAAATAAATTAAAATCTATTATGAATAAGATTGATATTACTTAAAATATAATATCAAATCCTAAAATGATTCAAAAGCAAAACAAAATAATTCACTAAATTATAATTATTTGTTTTTAAATTTTTATGATTTTTATAAGTTTATCTATTTTTTGATGAAAAATATTTTTAATAAATTATATTTTTAACTCATAATTTATTTTATAATAAATATATATATATAAATAAAAAACTAAACAATAAAAATTAATTTTTTAAATTATAATGAAAACAAATAAAAATGAGATTTATTAATTATTATTTAGGATATTCCAGTTAAAAGAATTATCTATATAGGGGTATCGGGATTTTGTATTTTAGTGATATAAGTGCTTAGACATTTAGTTGTGTATAGGTTTTATTTAAACAAAGAAATAACAAAAAAAATTATTTTTTTTATTTATTGACATTTTCAAATGTTATAATCTTTGAAAATATAATAATTTTAAATTTTTTTAAAAAGTGAATATTATATTTAGTTATAATAATATTTATATTTATATATCATATAAATTCAATATAAACATTTTTATGGAAAAATATTCTAATAATGATCAAACAATAAATTAATAATCTATAATTAATAAGAGAGATATCAATTAAAATATAATAAAAAAACTTAAAATGATTCAGAAGCAAAGCAAAATATATTACTATATAATAAATTTTTGTTTTGAAATTTTTTTTCTTTTAAAAAGTTTATCTATATTTTTTTGATTAAATATAATTTATATAAATTTTATTTGTGTAAATCTTAATTTATTTTGTTATTAATATTTATATAAAAATAAACAAATAAATAATTAAAATGAATATTTAAAATTATAATGAAAAAAAATGAGATTTATTATTTATTATTTAGGGAGTACTGATTTAATTTAAATTAGTTCTGTCTCACTAATAATTTAATTTGTAATTAATATTTCTATAAAAATAAACTGATAAATAATTAAAATTAAAATTTAAAATTATACTGAATAAAAATTAAAATGAGATTTATGATATATTATTAATGTATACCAGTTTAATGGTTTTGATATTTAGGAGTTTACAGATTTATTTTATATGCATTTAGTATTTTATAATTTTATCTAAACAATAAAATAACAAAAAAAATTTGTAATATTCTCATTTTCAGAGGTTATAGCCTCTGAAAATATATTAAAATTTAAGATTTTCTGAAATGTGAATACAATATTTAATTATAATAATATTAATATTTATATATAATATAAATTCAATATAAACAATTTTATTGATAGATATTATAATAATGATCAAAAATTTAATTAATAAATAATAAATAATAAGATAGATATTAATTAGAAAATATTTAGAAACCCCAAATTGATTCAAAATTAAAGTAAAATATATTACTGAATAATAATTTTTAATTTTTAAATTTAACTTCATTTATAAGCGTATATATATTTTTTGATTAAAAATAAATTATTTAAAATATATTTGTCGAACTCATAATTTATTTTCTAATAAATATTTCATTAAAAATAAACTAATAAATAATTAAAATGAATATTTAACATAATAATAAATAGAAATAAAAATTTGATTTATTAATTATTATGTATTATATAGCGGTTTAATAGTTTATGTATTTAGGTATTAGGGGGTTTAAAAGTTTACTGATTTAATTGTGTATGCATTTAGAGGTTTATATGTTTTATTTTAAAAATAAAATAACAAAAAATTTATTTTTATTAATTTTTGATATTTTCAAAGGTTATAACCTTTGAAAATATAATAATTTTTAATTTTTTTTCAAAAGTGAATTCAATATTTAGTTATAAATAATAATTATATTTATATTTCATATATTTCGATATAAATAATTTTATTGATAAATATTCTAATAATTATGAAAAAATAAAAATATAATCTATTATTAATAAGATAGATATCAATTAAAATATAATTACAAAACCTAAAATGATTCAGAAGCAAATCAAATTATATTACTATATAATAATTTTTTGTTTTTAATTTTTTTTCTTTTAATAAGTTTATCTAATTTTTTTGTTGAAAATAATTTATATAAATAATATTTGTCTAACTAATAATTTATTTTTTTATTAATATTTATAAAAATAAACAAATAAATAATTAAAATGAATATCCAAAATTATAATAAAAAAATAAAAATGAGATTTATTGGTTTTTATTTAGGATATATATGATTAAAAAAATTATCTATTTAGGGTTTTCGAGATTTAGAAGGTATTCATTCAAGTATTTAGGCATTTAGTAGTTTATAGGTTTTATTTAAACAATGAAATAACAAATAAATTTTTTTTGATATTTTTTCAAATTTTTAAAGGTTATAACGTCTGAAAATATAATAATTTTAAAATTTTTTAAAAATGTGAATACAATATTTATTAATAATAATTATTATAACAATATATGATATAAACTAAATATAAACAATTTTATTGATAGATATTATATCAATTATCAAAAATAAATTACAAAACTATTATTAATATGATAGATATAAATTAAAATTTAATTACTAAAACTAAAATGATTAAAAATCAAAGTAATTATATTACTAAAAAAATAAATTTTGTTTTTTAGTTTTTGCCTCATTATATAAGATTATTTTTTTTTTGATAAAAAATAAATTATTTAAATTATATTTGTATCACTCATAATTTATTTTGTAATTAATATTTCAATAAATTATTTAAATTATATTTATGGTTTAAGAGTTTAAAGGTTTAAGTATTTAGGGGCTTCGGGGTTTAAGTTTAGAGATTTATGTGTTTAGGTATTTAATGGTTTATAAGTTTTATTTAAACAATGACATAACAAAAAATTTATTTTTTGTTATGTTTTCTCATTTTTTAAGGTTATAACCTTTGGAAATATAACAATTTTTTAATTTTTTTTAAATATGAATACTATATTTAGTTATGATAATATTAATAATTATATATCATATAAATTCAATATAAACAATTATATTGATAGATATTATATTAATGATCAAAAAAAAATTAATAAACTATTATAAATAAGATAGATATTATTTAAAATATATTTGCAAAACCTAAATTAATTCAAAATCAACAAATAAATTAAAATAATAATGTTTTTGATGTTTTGCTTCTTTTTATAAGTTTATATTTTTTTGTTCTTAAATGTATATTATTTATATTATATTTGTCTTCCTCATAATATATTTTGTAATTTATAATTCTATAAAAATAAACTAAAAAATAATTAAAATGAATATTTACAATTATAATGAATACAAATAAAAGTGAGATTTATTATTTATTATTCAAGATATACAATTTTAATGGTTTAGGTATTTAGGTGTTTTGGGGTTTATTGATTTAAGTGTTTATGCCTTAAGTGATTTATAGTTTTTATTTAAAGAATGAAAAACAAAAAATTTAATTTTTTTTTTTTTTTAATTTTTGCAGGTTATAACCTTTGAAAATATAATAATTTTTAATTTTTTTAAATGTGAATATAATATTTAGTTATAAAAATCATAATAATTATATATAATATAAATTCAATATAAATAATTTTATTAATACATATTATAATAATGATCAATAAATAATTAATAAACTATTATTATAAAGAATGATATAAATTAAATTATAAATGCAAAATCTAAAATGATACAAAATCAAAATAAAATATTCTACTAAATAATAAATTTTTGTTTTTTATTTTTGTGCCTATTTTTATAATCTTATATTTTTTTTATGAAATATAAATTATTTAAATTATATCTGTCTCACTAATAATTTATTTTGTAATAAATATTTTTATAAAAATAAACAGATAAATAATTAAAATAAAAATTAAAATGAGAGTTATGATTTATTATTAATGTATACCAGTTTAATGGTTTTGAGATTGAAAATTTTATGAAATGTAAATACAATATTTCGTTATAATATTATTAATAATCATACATCATATAAATTCAATATAAACAATTTTATTGATAGTTATTATAATAATGATCAAAAATTAAATTAATAAACTATTAATAATAAGATAGATATTAATTAATAGATATTTACAAAACCCAAATTGATTCAAGATTAAAATAAAATATATTACTGAATAATAATTTTTAATTTTTAAATTTACTTCTTTTATAAGCGTATATATCTTTTTTGATTAAAAATAAATTATTTAAATTATATTTGTCTTACTCATAATTTATTTTGTAATAAATATTTCTATAAAAATAAACTAATAAATAATTAAATGAATATTTAAAATTATTATAAAAGAAATAAAAGTTAGATTTATTAATTATTATGAATTATATAGTGGTTTAATGGTTTATGTATTTAGGTATTACTGGGTTTAGGAGTATATTGATTTAATTGTGTATGCATTTAGTGGTTTATAGGTTTTATTTAAAAAATAAAATAACCTTTGAAAATATAATAATTTTTAAATTTTTTCAAAAGCGAATTCAATATTTAGTTATAATAATCATTATATTTATATTTCATATAAATTCAATATAAACAATTTTAGTGATTAATATTCTAATAATGATCAAAAAATATATTAATAATATATTTTTAATATAATAGATATCAATTAAATTATAATTAAAAACATAAAATGATTCATAAGAAAACCAAAATATATTACTATATAATAATTGTTTGTTTTGTAATTTTTTTTATTTTAAAAAGTTTATCTATATTTTTTTGATTAAAAATAATTTATATAAATTATATTTGTGTAACTCATAATTTATTTTTTAATTAATATTTATATAAAAATAAACAAATAAATAATTAAAATGAATATTTAAAATTATAATGAAAAACAAATGAGATTTATTATTTAGGGTATACCAGTTTAATTTAAATTAGATCTGTCTCACTAATAATTTATTTTGTAATTAATATTTCAATAAAAATAAACTGATAAATAATTAAAATAAAAATTAAAATTATACTAAATAATTAAAATAATTTATTTTGTTCCTCTCTCAACTCTAGAATTATTGCTAAAGCTCTACCCAAAATAATAGGAGCTTTTACTTTATCTCTATTATGTCTCATCATATTTGATGTTGAATCACTAGGTTATCAAAGGTAATTTGACTCATGTACGCTAACAGATTAAACCAAAGTTGTACCCCTATGTGTTGAAATAGCTAGTTGTTGAGGATGCTATTTATATTGATTATTGTAATTTCTACTAAATTATCTCTCATGCACACACTCAAAGCAATTTTTTTAAAACAAAGTTCACCTCTAAACAAATAACCACCTTGTAGCCTATTAGAACAAACTAGCCCTTGTGCAGTTTGAGCAGGGCGAGAAGTATGGGCTCTCTTTCAATCAAGAATCTAAAAATTTATTTTATTGGCATGTCTAAGCCTTTTTTTTATATCTTCATGGATGTGAAAAGTATCATTTCTTTCTTTTTATATTAAATGAGTTATGTATACAAGCTCATAATACCCAAAAAGGTGTAAATGAATCATATTCAAATGTATAAAAGGTTTTAATCATTGCTCAAAATATTAGTTTTGCATATTGACACTTGAGGTCACAAATCAATGGGAAAAGCCATGGTGATATTTCCAATCCCAAAAATTGTAGCTATAGAAAGTTATAAAGAGTAGTACTAGAGCTTTAACTATTTCTAGGGTCATAACTTTTGCTCTTGAGGAATGTCCAAAGTTAAAATCATTCATAGTGCAATGACATTAAAATATAAAGATAAAATCCACAAGCTATGGTTATATCCAATACTGTGACCCAGTATTATAGTGATTAAATATGTATTCATGATCATTCTTAGTGCCATAACAATATGTTCAATAGAGAGACACAAGTTATAGCATATTCTCATAGATATGATTTTGTGTTCTAGAGACAAAATATACAATCATGACCATTGCTATTGCTACAATAATCTAAAGCAAGAAAGAGACTAAATCCAAAACTCACCCATGAGTCATGACTTTGTGTTACATATACAAAAATATAAATCTGTGACATTCCTAAAAGTTGTGAATTTCAAAAATTTAACACTTAGTCATTTGATTATAAAAGTGCAAAACATGAGATTTAGGATTTAGGGTTATGGATTAGGGTTATAGTTTATGGTTTATGGTTTAGGATTTTAAGTTTAGGGTTTAACGTTTTTTTTTGTTTTTTTTTGGAAAATACACACTTTATTTATCATTTAGTCACACAACTTTTAAGAGACTAAAAAGCTGACTAATTTATGTCCGCCCACCAAATTTTATGCACCTTAATGATTCTAGGCATAATATAATAAAAACATAATACCTAATAATTCCATGCGTACGAATACAATTAAAATCACCTGGCATTCCCGGACTTCAGAGTTGGCATTGAGTCATTATGCACAGTGCATCTTTCCATTGGATTTTTCTAAGCCTTTTGGAGGAACCTGAATGGTACACCATATTAAAACTATGAAAATATAAGATTTTGCATGTGTGTGACTTGCACCATCAAGCGTTTGCCTATGTCATTGCTATGTAATGGAATACATGTAAAACTGAATACCCATAAATCCAGAAGTCCATATCTACGGCACTTTGTCAATTAATTCTCACCTCTGAATTCCACATTTTTTGATCCAATGATCCTCAAAAAAGTATCTCTTGGGTTAGAATACTTCCTCCTCGAGCTCCAAGAAGTGGCTGTATGTTGCAATGACAAAATATCAAAAAATATGCATGCATCGGTGTGCATGTGTGATGAGATCCATCTCATAGACTAATTATCTACGCGTACAACTAACCTAGAATACAAGTAAAATTACAAAATGCTATAAAGGTGGGTCTTCTGCTCCAGAGAGTGTAGCATCGCCTAATGTGTATTTACAAAATCCATTAGTGGCCCCACTTAGAAATACTCATGGGTCCAGTTGCCCTCATTGCATGCTACATAGAGAACAGACAAGATTTTGTGTGTGAGTATGTCATGATCCATCTCTACAAGTACATGGTGCATACAAAGTCCAAAATACAAATAAGACTACAAACATAAACTACAAGTTTGAATCATTCGCTCCCGTGTGGCTGGTATGGACTCCATTGCTTACTGGCCCTGCTTGGAGATGCTTCGGATTTTTCCTGCTCTCCAATTAATCACAGATTACCTGCTACTTCTATTGGGCGATGGTTGGGTGGCCCTCTATGCTACCTGATAGGGCTAGTGGGACCCACTCCTAGCTACTCCTGGGTTTACTCCCTACCATTTTGCTCTGTCTCGTCAGTTGTCTGAATGTTATCATCGCGGCTTGCTAGTGGGGCCCTCTACAAGCTGGTGTCCCATACATCTGGCTGCTTCCAGGACTTGCTGGCCCCTCTAAATGCTACACCAAAATGGACAAGAATATGTGCACATATGTACTATGGTCCGTCGCTATGTGTGTGTGGTGCAGCAGTATCAGGGTTTTGGAATTTAATAATTTAAGTATTTATGTATTTTGTGGTTTATAGGTTTTATATAAATAATTAAATAACAAAAAAATTATTTTTATGTTTTTTTATCATTTTCAAGGTTATAACCATTGAAAATATTATAATTTTTAATTTTTTTCAAATGTTAATACAAATTTAATTATAATAATCATAAAAATTAAATATCATGTAAATTCAATATAAAAAAAATTTATTGATCGATTTTTATAATACTGATTATAAAATAGTTTAATAAACTATTATTAATAAGATAGATATTAATTAAAATATATTTGCAAAACCTAAAATGATTCAAAATCAAAGTAAAATATATTACCAAATAATAATTTTTTTTTTTAAATTTTTTATTCTTTTTATAAGCTTATAAATTTTTTTGATGAAGATAAATTATTTAAATTATATTTTCACATTCATAATTATATTTTGGAATTAATATTTCTATAAAAATAAACTAATAAATAATTAAAATGAATATTACAATTATAATGAATACAAATAAAAATGAGATTTATGATTAATTATTTAGGGTATACCAGTTTAATGGTTTAAGTATTTAAAAGTTTAGGAGTTAAAGATTTAAGTGTTTAGGCATTTAGTAGTTTATATGTTTTATTTAAATAATGAAATAACAAAAAAATATTTTTCAAATTTTTTATCAATTTTGAAGGTTATAACCTTTATAAATATAATAATTTTAAATTTTTTCAAATGTGAATACAATATTTAGTTATAATAAACTTAATAATTATATATCATGTAAATTAAAAATAAACAATTTTATTGATAGATATTAATAAACTAAATATAAATAAAATATAATAATTATCAAAAAATAAATTAATAAACTATTATTTATTGATAGATATTTATATATTATTTATAAATACTTAAACTTTAAAGATGGTTTAAATGTTTATTATTATAGGTTTTGGGGTTTATGAGTTTAATGATTTAAGTATTTAGGCATTTAGTAGTTATATGTTTTATATTAACAATAAATAACAAAAAATTTTTTGTGATTTTATCTCATTTTCAAAGATGATAACCTTTAAAAATATAATAATTTTTAAATTATTTTCAAATGTAAATATAATCTTTAGTTATAATAATCTTTATAATTATATATCATGTAAATTCAATATAAATAATTTTATTGA
>JAREIK010006849.1:0-28352 GCA_029783825.1 Sapria himalayana | reverse complement strand
CTTCTTTTCTTTAACTTTTCTTCCTTTATCTTCATCTTCTTATGCTTCATCATCTTCTTCTGCTTCATATCATCTTCTTCGTCTTCTTTTTCTTCTACTCTTGTTTGTTTTCTTCTCCTTTCCTTATTTTTTTTTCTTCTTTTTATTCTTATCCTATTCTACTTCTACTTTATTTTCTTATCCTTTTTCTTCTTCTTCTCCTTCGTCTTCATCATCTTCTACTATTACGACTAATTTTTCTACTTATTTTTCGTTCTTTTCATTTTCTTCTTTTCTTCTTCTTCTTCCTCCTCTTCTCCACACTTCTTGTTCTTCTTTTCCTCCTTCTGCTCCTCCTCCTAATTCTTTCTTCTTCTTGAATTTCTTCTTCTTCTTCTTCTTCTTAATCTTCTCATCATTATCTTATTCTTCTTCTTGTTCTTCTTTATGTCTTCGTTTTGTTCCTCTTCTTGTTCTTCTTATTATTATTCATCTTCTTCTTTTTTTGTTCTTTTTTTTCTTCTTTTCTTCCTCTTCTTCTGCTTCTCCATCTTTTACTTCTTTCCTTTTTATTTTCTTTATCTTCTTCTTCTTTTTCTACTACTACTACTACTACTACTACTACTTATTCTTCTTATTTTTATTCTTCTTTCCCTACTCCTCCTAATCCTCCTCCTCATACTTCTATTTATACTACTTATACTTCTTTAGCTTCTTCTTCTTCTTCTACTTCTTCTTATACTTCTTCTTCTTCTTCTTCTTATTCTACTTCTACTTCTTCTGCTCTATATTTTTCTATTTCTTAGTCTTCTTCTACTTCTTCTGCTTCTACACCTTATACTTTTTATTCTTCTTGTTTTCCCTCCTCTTCATCCTCCCCAACTAATTTTTTTTCTTTCTCCTACCACTCCTCCTCCTCCTCCATCTGTTTCTCTTCTTCTTCTTCCACTTTTTCTACTACTTCTTCCTATACTACTTATTTTTTTCTTCTTTTATATTTTTTTATTATGTTTTCTTCTTCTCCTTCTCATTTTTTTTCTTCTCTTCTTCTCTCCTCACCGATTTTATTTTTTACTTCTTCTTCTCTTCATCTTATTATTATTATTATCATTATTATTATTATTATTCTACTACTACTTTTAGTACTACTTCTACTACTACAAACTACTATTACTTTTTTTTCTTCTTCTATTTCTTCTTTTCTTTTTGTTCATCGTCTACTTCTTTTTCATCTTATGCTTATGCTTCTTCTTCTTTTTTTTCTTCTTCTTCTACTTTTTCTTCTTATGCCTCTTATTTTTTTTTTTTTTCTTTACTTCATATTATTCTTCTTATTCTTATTTTTTTTCTTCTACTTTTTATTTGATTTTTCAACTTCTTCTTCTGCTCTTATTCATCATCCATCATCATCTCATCATCATCATCATCATCATCATCTTCTTCTATTTCTTCTTCTTCTTCTTCTTCTACATTTCTTTTTCTTCAGCTACACCTTCTTATTCTTCTTCTACTACTTTTGCTTTTTTTCTTCTTCTTCTACTCCTCCTCTTACTCATCCTACTTCTTTTTATTCTTCATCTTCTCCTCCTCCTCCTCCTCTTCTTCTCTCCTCCTTTCTTTTGCTCCTCCTCCTCTCCATCATATTTCTACTTCTTTCATCATCATCATCATCATCATCATCATCATCATCTTCATCTTCTCTTCTTCTCCTTCAACTACTTCTTATTCTTTTTTCCATCATCAACTCCTCTTTTTTATTTTTATTCATCTCCTTATTATTATTATTTTTCCTTCTTCTTCTACTTCTTTTTTTCTTCTTTTTTATTTTTTTTTTTTTTTATTTTTATTCTTTTTCTACTCCTCCTCATCTTCCTGCTTCCTCCTCCTCCTCCTTCTTATGCTTCTCCTTGACCTCCTTATTCTTCTTTTTCTTCTTCTTTTTATTTATTTTTTTCTTATTTTCTTCCTTGTTCTTTTTCTTCTCCATCTTTATCTTATTCCTCTTATCCTAATCCTCCTCCTCATTCTATTATTTCTACTTTTACGTAATCTTCTTCATCATTATCTTTTTTTTCTTCTTTTTCTTATTTTCTTTTTCTTCTTCTTCTTCTTTCTTCTTCATCTTCTTTTCACATCATCATCATCATCATCATCATCTTATTCTATTTCTTTTTCTAATTATCTTAATCTTCTCTTTCTATTTCTTTTTCTTCTTTTCTTCTTATTCTTCTTATTTTATGTCATCATCATCATCTTCTTTTTTCTCTTTCTTCTTCTCTTTTTCCTATTCGCCATTCTTCTTCATTTTATTCTTATACTACTTCTTCTTTTGCTTCTAATTCTTCTTATACTATTATTCTTATTTGCTTCGTCTTCTTCTTTTCTTCTTTTTTTCTTCTTATACAAAATCTTTTTCTTTTTTTTTTTTTTTTTTTTCTTCTTTTTCTTCTTCTACTTTTCTACTTCTTTTGTATTCTTCTTCTTCAACTTCTTTTTCTCTTTCTTCTTTTTCTTGTTTGAATTTTACTCCTCATTTTTCTTCTTCTTATCTTTCTTCATATTTTCCTCCTCTTCCTCCTCCTCCTTCTTCTTCTTTTGCTTCTTCTACTTTGTCTCATTTTTATTCTCCTCCTCCATATCCTTCTCCTGTTTTTCTTCTTCAAATTTGCTTCTTGTTTTTTTTTCTACAACTTCTTTCTTTTTATAATTTTTTTTTTCTTTCCTTTTCTTATTAATTTTTTTCTTGTCTTCTTCTTATTTATTGTTCTTTTTTATTCTTCTTTTTCTTATTATTCTATTTGTTCTTCTACTACTACTACTACTAGTTCTTCTTCTTCTAACTATTTTTTTATTCTTCTTTTTCTTCTTCTTCCGACCCTCTTTATATTATTCTACTACAACTTTTTTTTCTTCTTCCTACCCTCTTTATATTATTCTACTACAACTTTTTATTCTTCTTCTTTTTCTTTCTTTTTTTTCTCTTTCTTTTTATTTTTCGTATTCTTCTTCGTCTTCTTTTTTCTTTTTTTTTTCTTCTTCTTCTACTTGATCTTCTGCTTCTTCTATTATATTCTTCTTCTGCTACTTTTTCTTCTTCTACTTTTTCTTCTTCTACTTCTTATTTTTCATTATTATTTCTCTTATTCTTCCTTTTCTACAACTTATACTTCTGATTGTTCTTCTTTTTACAATTTTCTTTTTATTTTTTTTCTACTTCTTCCTCTTCTCCCTGTTTTCTTTTTTATCATCATCTTCGTATTTTTATTTTATTTTTTATATGTTTCTTCTTATTATTATTCTTAATCTTCTTCTTCATTTTTTCTTATTCTTCTTATTGTTCTTCTTCTTATTGTTTTTATTCTTTTGTTCTTTTTCTTATTTTGTTTCTCCTTTTACTTCTGGTTCTCCTCCTCCTACTCCTCATCTCCTCTTTTATTTCTACTACTCTTTTTTTTATTCTTATTCTTCTTCATCTTCATCTTTTATTATTCATTCTTCTGTTCTTTTTCTTATTTCGTTTCTCCTTTTACTTCTGTTCCTCCTCCTACGCCTCCTTCTCCTCTTCTATTTCACTACTACTACTTCTCTTCTTTTATTATCTTCTCACTACTACTACTACTACTACTAACTATATCTTAATTCTACTTATTCTTTGCTACTACTACTACTACCTACTATTAGTATCTACTTTTTCTTCATTTTTTTATTTATTTTTTTAATTTTCTTCTTCCTTATTCTACTACCTAATACTTTTTACTGTCTTTTTCCTCCTTTCTTATCCTTCTTCTTCCTTCTTTTTCTTCTTCCTCATAACTATACAATTCTTATTTTTTTTCTTCTTCATTGTCTCCTTCTTCTTCTTCATCTTTCCTTCCTATTCCCCTTCTGTGCTCTTCTTTCTTCTTCTTCCTGCTTCTCCTCTCTCCTCCTTCTTCTCCTTCCTCTTACTTTTCTACTTTTGCTTCTCCTCCTCCTCCTCCTCCCTCCTCCTTCGGCCTACCTTCTTCTTCGTCATCTTCTGCTTTTAGTTTCTCCTCCTCCGCTCTCTATCTACTACTACTATTACTTATTTTCTTCTTTTCTAATTTCTTTTTCCTCCTCCTCCTCTCCTCCTCCTTTTTCTCCTCCTCATTCTTCTTCATCTATTTATCTAGCACCTCTCATCCTCCTCCTCCAACTCCTTCTTCTTCTTCTACTACTTCTTATTCTTTTACTTCTTCTTCTTCCTCATCTTCTTTTTCATTTTCTTCTCCATCTTATTCTTCTTCTTCTTTTTATTCTTCTTTTGTTTCTTGTTTTTTTTTCTTCTTCTTCTAATTCTTCTTCTTCTTCTTCAACTTCTTCTTTTTCCATTTTTCTTCTTCTATATCTTCCTCCTCCTCCTCCTCCTCCTCTTCTTCTACTTCTTCTTCTCCTTTTTCTTTTTCTTCTATTTTTTTTACCCCTCTACCACCCCCTCTTCTTATTCATCATCATCATCATCATCATCATCATCATCATCATTTTCTTCGCATACTTTTACTTTTGCATATTATTATTATTCTTCTACTTATATTTCTTCATCATTATCATCATCATCATCTTCTTCATCTCCTCCTACTCCTCTCTTATTACTTCTTATCATCCTTCTTCTCCACTAACTTATTTTTATTCTACTACTTCTTATTCTACTACTTATCCTTCTCTTTCTTTTTTGTCATTTCATATTATACACCTTTTTTATTTTTTTTTCTTTATTTCTACATCTTCTTCTTCTGCATCATCTTCTACTTCTTCTTCTACTCATACTACTTCTTCTTCTACTCTTAATTCTTCTTCATAATCTTTTTCTTTTACTACTTCTACTATTCCTTATTCTTCTTCTCATCCTCCTCCTCCCACTTCTTTTTCTCATCCTCCTCCTCCTCATCCTTCTTCTTCTTCTTCTGCCTTATCTTTATCTTGTTTTTCTTTTTTTTTCTTCTTCTTCTCATCTTATTATTATTATTATTATTATTATTATTATTATTATTCTTCTTCTTCTTATTCTTCTTCTGCTTTTCCTCATATTATTATTATTATTATTATTATTATTATTATTATTCTTCTTCTTCTTCTCTTCATCTTATTCTTCTTCTTCTTCGTTATCTTCTTCTTTTTCTTTTATTATTCTTCTTCTTCTTTTTCTTTTTTTTATTCTCTTCATCTTCCTCCTCCTCCGCATCCACTACCTCCTCCTCCTCCTCCTCCTTATTGTTGTTGTTATTATTATTATTATTATTATTATTATTATTATTATTATTCTTCTTCTTCTACTACTAAATACTTTTCTTCTTCTTCTTTATTTTCTACATCATCTTCTACTTCTTTTTATTCTTTTTATTCTTTTCTTCTTCTGCTTCTTCTACTTATTCTTCTTCTTTTTCTACTTTTTTTGTCTATTGATTATTCATCTTCTTCTTCTTATTATTCTTCCACTTCTTATTCTTGTGCTTCTTTTTCTTATGCTTATTCTTCTACTTCTTCATCTTCTTATTCTTATTTTTTTTATTCTTTTTTTATTCTTCTTATTTTTCTTCTTCTTCGCCCCACTCTTCTTCTTCTTATTGTTGTTGGTCTTATTTTTCTTCTACTTTTTCTTCTTCTATTTTTTCTTCTTCTTTTTCCTCTTCTTCTTCATTTGCTTCTACTTATACTTATTCTTCTCCTCCACATCCTCCTAATCTTCCCACTCTTTATTATTTTTCTTCTTCTTCTCCTCCTCCTTCACCTTCTTTATTTTTTATTCTTTTTTTCTTTATCTATTTATTATTATTATTATTATTATTATTATTATTATTATTCTTCTTCTTCTACTCCTTTTTCATCATCATCATCTTCTTTTCTACTCCTCCATATTTTTCTTCTACTTCTACTACTATTTATTCTTCTCTTGCTTTTTTTTCTTCTCTCCTCCTCTTCCTCCAACTTCTTCTTATTCTTATTCTTTTTCTTAATCTTCTTCATTTATTCTTCTTATTTATTTTTGTCTTCTTCTTATTATTCTTATTCTCTATCTTCTTCTTCTTATTCTTATTCTATGTCTTCTTCTTCAATATATTTTCTTTATTTTTTTAATCATCATCATCATCATCATTATCATTATCATCATCATCATCATTATCATTATCATCATCATCATCATCACAACATCTTCTTTTTCTTATTCTAATTTTTCATCATCATTATCTTAATTTTTTTTTCTTTCTACATCTATTTCTTCTTCTTCTGTTCATTCTTCTTCTTCTTCTACTTATTTTTCTTTTTCTTTTTTTCTTCTTTCTCTTCTTTCTCTTCTTTCTCTTCTTTCTCTTCTTCCTCTTCTTTCTCTTCTTTCTCTTCTTTCTCTTCTTTCTCTTCTTTCTCTTCTTTCTCTTCTTTCTCTTCTTTCTATTCTTTCTCTTCTTTCTCTTCTTTCTCTTCTTTCTCTTCTTTCTCTTCTTTCTCTTCTTTTTTTTAAAGGTTATTTTATTATTAATCTAGCCCTCTCTTTTGGCAGAGGAATACCCTTTTTAAAAGCTACATCTACCCTTAACCCATTTACACCCATTTAAATACCTTATCTATAAGTAAACTTAAAATAATACTAAACAAGAAAATGGGCCTTCACGCTTTTGGAGTTTAAGCCCTATGTATGCTGAAAATTCTATCCATGAGTGATTTACCAGCTTTTGCAAGGAAGTTCTCTACCTTCCGTGAACCGTTTGTACATCCCGCTTGCCAATTCAATAAACTTCTCAATAACTCGAGCTTTTCCACTGTCGGCGTGCTTACTTTCCCAAATCGATGAACTTCTCCCGACCTGAACTTACCTACTCCTTACCATCTAATCTCGTAAGACATACAGACTCGTTACTGTAACAGATGAACCCAACAGACTTCCTTATACAGACTTAATACATAAAACAGACGCACCCATTGACACACAGAACGATGCCTTACCATACAAGGCTCTTACAAATTTAATGCATTACCTCACAGCTGATTATAAAGACGCATTACCACACTTAAACAGACACATTCATCATGACAATTTACCGAAATAATTGAGCAAGTATAGCTCTACCATCCGCTTTCTTTCCACTTAAGGCGCATATTGGAAGCTTTTTATTCTGCTAAAGCTACACAGAAAACTACAGCCAGCTATATAAAATTAAACATACTACCTTTTAAATACCCACCGGACCGAGGTGAACATCCTTCTCTATAGAATCAACCGGATTCTCGCTTTCTTAAAATTATATTATCCCTTTACTAATTTCACCTAAAAATAAGCAAACATACGACAAATTTAAACTACATACATACCTCTGCTGTTTTTAGTCTCCCCTCATTGGGAGGCTTTTTATATGTCATTTATTCTTCTCCTAGAGTTGTGAAGTTGCTGAATAATCAACGGAGCACTGAAGTATTCTCTAAGGAAAACTTTAATTAAGATTTTTGTATTCTAACATATGGAAATTCAATCCTATCTAAATCTATTAAACCTATAAACTTTCTAGGGATTCCATCTCCCTCAAATTCTTGTACTCCTATTTTCATTCCATCCTCCGCTAATTTATCTGCAAACGCATTAGCCTCTCTATAAATATGTTCTATCTCTTTTTTTAATTCTCCTAAAATGTTCCTGATGTCATCAATTTCTTCTTCAAACTGTCATAATTGTAACTTGTTTTGTACTAGCTGAACCAGTATTTTCGAGTCAACTTGAACCTGGATTTTATGGTAGTTATTATCTTTTCAAATTTGTAAGCCCTTATGCAGGGCTATAATCTTTGCATGTAATGCCTAGGAGGCAGTGCTCCTTGATGTGAAAACTTTTAGCACTTTGCCCTCCTCATTTCTTATGGACCCTCCTCCCCCTGCCACGCCCATCTCTCTTTTGAAGCTCCCGTATGTGTTGAGCACTAGGCTTCCATGCAAGGGTTTTTTCCAGTTAACTTTTTTGACTACTGGCATCTTCATTGTTACTGTTGTTAAGTTCCATGCCCTCTTTCTATCCTCATCCATTCTCATGCTTCTCGCTTTTATTGGATTACAAGCAATAATAAAAGCAATTTCTCTTTTAATTTCATCCAATATATCTTTAACCTTCATTACCACATTCTCAAATCTACTTTTGTTCCTAGCTTTCCATATGCACCAAAGTGTTATATGCGGAATGTAATTCCTTAACCATTTTAAAATTTTATTCTTTGATTCCTTTTTCGACCACGATTCCAATCTCTTTTTCAGAGACATTTTATCATTTTTAATTTCCGCTTCATATTCTAATATTCGCCATAAATTAGCTGCTATTTTTCCTGAAGTGAAAAGATGATTCGTTCTCTCTCTCTCTTGAAGGCAGCATTCACATATAGATGCTAACTTTATGCCTTTTTTCTGAATATTTCCGTCTACTGGAATAATATTTAAAACTATTTTCCACATAAACACATTCAATTTCTGTGGCAGATCTTTTATCCAGATTTCTTTAAATTGTGAAGGCTTTTTATTCCTAATTAGTTCTTTGGCACTTTTTAAGGTGAATTTCTCCTACGGATTCAGTGTCCATTTCCACCTGCTTTTTGTTGAAATTATGTGTTTTTCTACTATATTCTGCTGTTTCCGCATCAATATCCAATTTTTAGAAGCTTTTTAGAATCTTTTAGTGTTCTATTTCCTATCTTATATTTAGCTTTTACATATGATGCCCAAATACTTCCATTTTGTTTTAACATCCACCAGTCTTTGCATGCCCAGGCTTTAGCTATGTCGTTTAGGTTTGTAAAGCCTAAACCTGCCTCCTCTTTAGGGTAACATAAATGCTTCCATTTTTTCCAGTGAAGCTTGTTTTTCCCTTCTTTTTCCCCCATAGAAAATTTGTCATTCCCCTTTCCAACTTATTTATAATGCTCTTTGGAGGCTGTGTTGTCATTAAAACATGTGCTAATGAACCTTGTAGCACATGAGTTATCAACGTAATTCTTCCTGCCATATTTAAAAGATTCTCCTTCCACCCAGCAATTTTTTTTCTAAACTTATTCAGTAAGAAAGACAAGAAGTCTTCCTTCATTCTCCCTTCATAGATTGGGCATCCCAAGTATATTAAAGCTCCTTTGCATTGTGTGAAGCCGTGACTTTTTTAATCCTTTGCGCTAGATCTGCTAGTGTTCTTGCTGCTACCATGAATTGACATTTATTCTTATTGAGCATTTGGCATGTTTCTTCTTCTAAAGCATACAACAGCGCTATTATCTTATTCATTGATCTACTGCTGGCATTTGTAAATATAATTACATCATCTGCGTAAGCCAAGCAGCATACCAATAGAGTATTTCTAGGCTACTTATAAGGTAATATACTAGTCATTTCTAACTTGCTCTTTTAGGTTTGTAATAAACATTTCTAAATATATATTAAACAAAGCAGGTGATAATGGGTCTCCTTGCCTTAGGCCTCTAGATGGCTTGAATTCTTCGCCTGTATGACCATTTATGAGCATTTTAACCCAAGGACTTAATATACATCTGTATATCAAATCTATCCAGAATTCTGAAAATCTCATTTTCCTCATTAGATAACATAGAGTGTTCCATTCAACTCTATCAAATGCCTTGAACAAGTCCAGTTTCATTATTACATTGTGCCCTCTAATCTTAGAACCTAATTCTTTTATCATTTCTGATGCTAGATTTATGTTTTCCAACATCTGTCTATCTTTCATAAAGCCTGCTTGTTCCGGCGAGATAATTTTAGAGAGAATCTTGCTTAATCTATTCTGTAATATTTTAGCTAAAATCTTATAGATAGAGTTACAAAGGGTAATTGGACTGAAGTTCTCTCCTTTTTGTGGGTTATCTTTTTTTGGTATCAATACTATATATGATTTTGCCCAGGATTTTGGGATTTCCGCACCCGCAAATACCCAGGTTATAGCTGTAGTAACTTCCTTATGTATTATATTCCAGCTTTTCTGAAAGAATTCATTATTCCGGCCATTTGGGCCTGCCGAACTATCTTTGTTGGCATTAAATATTGCATCCTTCACTTCCTCTATCGTGGGTAATTCTGATAACATATCATTATCTTCCTCTGTAACCCTTCTATTAATCCCCCCCATTAATGTCTGATTTCTGTCTATACTTGGAATGCATAGATGCCTTTTAAAGAAACTTTCTAATTCATTTATTATGTCTTCATCTTTTTCTATCCAATCACCATTAGCTTTTTTTATACCTTTTATGTCGAGTTTCTGATATTTAACTTTTGCCATTGCATTAAAGAATTTTGTATCCTTATCTCCATCTTTTAACCATTTTATTTTCGCTTTTTACTTCCAAAATACTTCCTCCATATGCATTTTAAGTTTTAGTTAAGCATTTGCTTTGTTAAGTTCTATACTAGTTATAACATCTTGACTATTTTCATAATCTCTTTCTATATCTAAGACTTTATGTTCAGCTTCCAGAATTTTTTTAAATATATTACCAAAGATCTATTTATTCCACTTGCTAAGAGCCTGACGCAATTTTTGGAGTTTATGCCCCAATATATGCCTGGGGTTGCCTGAGAATTGGTTTCCCCATGTATTTTCTACAACAGCCTCAAAATCCTTATGCTTACCCCACGTATTTTGAAAAACGAAACCTAACTGTGTACTCCTCCTTTTTTGAAGTGTCACCGGTAACGGATTGTGATCTGAACAGGTTCTGCTTAAATGCTGGACTTTGTTTCACCTATTTTTTCCAGCCAGTGCATGTTAACTAATACCCGATCCATCCTAGACCAGATTACTCCCATTTTCTTCCAGTCATTACACCATGTGTAATTTGATCCTAGATATTCTATCTCCATTAATCTTGCCGCTAGCAATAGCCTCATTGAATTGAGCTATTGCCACCGGGTCAGGTGACCTGCCTCCCCTTTTCTCAGAGGTATTTCTAATTACATTAAAGTCCCCTCCTATTATCCACGGGGAGTTCTTAACTGCTATTTTATCCATCTCCTGCCAAAGTATTTTCCTTTCTTCCTTCAAATTACTAGCGTAGACTATTGAGAAGATTATATCCGATTGTTTACTTATTTTAAAACTAGCTATTTGGTCATTTTCTGCTATGATTTCAAGGTCCATACTGGTTTCCCACATGACCCATAACTTACTATTATTAGTCGAGAATGCCTTTTGGAGACCTATCTTTGACTTGTACTTCTCAATTTGATTTTTATCTACCATTGGTTCGGCTAGAGCAATAATTTTAATTTTATGAATTTTTATTAGGTTTCTAATTCTATTTAGCGTAGGAGTGTTCGTTACTCCCCTCATATTCCAAAATAAATTTGTCATCTAAGTATGTTTGTTTGAGCTCTAGTAATACATTTAGATTCATATTTCATATTTAAATATTTTTTCCTATTTCTCGACGATTTGCTTGAGCTCGGAGGGGCTTGTACTGGCTTCTTAGGAATATATAATTTTTCTAAACTTATTTCTAATTTCCTTATTTCCTCCAATGCTTTCTCCTTGCTATTCTTTCTCTTCTTTCTCTTCTTTCTCTTCTTTCTCTTCTTTATCTTCTCTCTTCTTTCTCTTCTTTCTCTTCTTTCTATTCTTTATCTTCTCTCTTCTTTCTCTTCTTTCTCTTCTTTTTTTCTTTTTCTTCTTCAGCTTCTTCATCTTATTCTTCTTCTATTACTTCTTTTTCTTCTTCTTATTGTGCATATTTTAATTCTTCTTTTTCGTCTTTTTCTTCTTCTTCTTATACTTCTTATTATACATATTCTTTTTCATCTACTTCTTCTTCTACTACTACTACTACTTCTTCTTCTTCTTCTTCATCTACTATTACTACTACTATTTCTTCTTCTTCTCTTCTTCTTCTTCTTCTTTTTTTCTACTTCTTCATTTGTTGTTGTTGTTCTTCTTCTTCTTCTTTTCTGTTTCTTGTTCGTTGCATCATTTTTCTTATACTACTTCTTATTCTTCTTCTTTTGCTTCTTTTTCTTTTCTTCTGCTTCTTTTTGTTTTATGATTCTTGTTCTTATTCTTCTTCCTTCATCATAATTTTCTTATTCTTCTGTTTCTTATTCTTCTCATCCTTCTTTTTGTTATTGTTCTATTCTTCTTGTTATCTTCTATTTTCTTCTATTTTTCTTCTCACTTTTTTTATTTTCTCTTTATCTTCTCATTCTTTTTCTTTTTCTTTTTCTTCTTCTTTATCTTCTTAATCTTCATCTTCTTATTCTTTTAGTCTCGCTCCTCCTGATTCTTTTTCTTTTTCATCTATATGTCTTTCTTCTTCTTATTATTATTCTTCTTCTTATATATCCTCCTTCTACTTCTTCTTCATTATTTTTTCTTCTTCTTCTTCTATTGATACTACTGCTGCTGCATCTTCTTCTTCTTCTTCTTCTTCTTCTTCTTCTTCTACTTCAACTACTACTTCTTCTTTTCATCCTCATCCTCCTCCTCCTCCTATTCCTCCACCACGTTTTTTTTATTTGTCTTCAACCCTTTATTATTTTATTTTTTATTATTCATCTTCTTCTATTATTTCTTTTTCTTTTTTTTCTTCTTCTTCTACTCCTTCTTCTTCCATTTCTACTTCAACTCGATCATCATCATCATTTTCTTCTTCTTTTACTTCATCTTCTTCTTTTACTTCTACTTCTTCTCCATCTTATTTTTCATTTTCTTTTTCTTACCCTTCTTTTTTTACTTCTTATTATTCTTCCTCTTTTTTTTATTCTTCTACTTTTTCTTCTTCTTCTTGTACTTCTTTTTCTTCTTCATTATCTTCTTCTTGTACTTATTATTATTATTATTATTATTATTATTATTCTTTTCTTCTTCTTCTTCTTCTATCTCTTTTATACTTTTTCTTCTTTTCTTCTTCTTCTTCTTCTTCTTCTTCTTTTTCTTTTTCTTCTACTTCTTCTTATTCTTTTTCTTTGTATTCTACTTCTTTTTATTCTTTTTCTTTGTCTTCTACTTTATATTATTCTTTTTCTTCATCATCTTCATCATCATCAACTTCTCCTTCTTTTTTCTTTTTCTGCTATTACTACTTTTTATCCCTATTCTTCTCCTACTACTACTACTTCTTCTTCTTCTTCTTCTTCTTCTTCTCCTCCTCATCCTCCTCATCCTCCCACTACTTCTTCTTCTTTTTTGCTTGTTATTCTTTTTATTATTCTTCTTATTCTTCTTCTTTATCTTATTTTCTTTTTTTCTATTCTTCATCATCATCTTCTTTTTATCATATCCTCTTCTTCTTCTTCTAATTATTATTTCTTTTTTTCTTATTCTTCTAATTTTTTCTTTTTTTCTTCTTCTTCTTTATCATCAATTTCATTTTGATATTCTGATTCATCTATCATTTTCAGCAACTTCTCCTCCTCCTCCTCCCTCCTTCTTCTTTATCTTTTTCTTCTACTTATTCAACAACAACAACTTCTTCTTTCTTATTCTACTTCTTCTTCTTATTCTTCTCTTCAGCTGCTTTCTTCTTCTTTTTCTTCTTCTCCTTCATATCCTTCTACTCATATCATTCTTTTTTTATTCTTCTCCTTCTTCTCTTATCTTTCTTCTTCTATTTCTTCTATTCTTTTTGTCCTCCTCTTATTCTACTTCTGCTTCTCTTAATCTTCTTCAAAATTCTTCTTCTCTCTTACTCTTCTTCAACTACTACTACTACTACTACTATCTTCTCTTCTTATTCTTCTGTTTCTTCTTCTTCTTTTCTGTTTCATCATCTTCTTCTACATCTTCATCTTCATCTTTTACTTCCATATCTTCATTTTTTTCTACATCTTCATCTTCTTCTACTTCTAATTATTCTTCTTCTGCTTCTTCTTCTTCTACTTCATCTTCTTCTTCTTCTTACTCTTCTTCTTGTTCTTCTACTTCTACTTCATCTTATTATTCTTCTTCATCACCATCTTTTTATTATTCTTCTTCTTGTTCTTCTACTTCTACTTCATCTTATTATTCTTCTTCATCACCATATTTTTCTTATTCTTCTTCTTTTTATTTTTTTTTCTTCTTCTACTTCTTCTTCTTCAACTTCATCATCATCATCTTCTTCTTATTATACTTTTTCTTATGCTTCTATTTTTTATTTTTCTTCTTCTTTTTATTATTCTTCTTTTTTTTTATAAATGGTCTTTTATCTATTATTAAAGAAACATAACCCTCACTTGTAGGCGGAGGAAAACCTTTACAACCACATAACTCTATTTATAGGTCATTACATTTACAGGACAAGACCCTAACCAAAATAACACAAAATACAGTAATTTATCCTTAGTTAAATCAACTTTGGCAGTAGCCACTCTCTTTGTACTCCTTCATATTTATGTAGCAGTGTAGCAAGTAGTAGCATGTAGACTTTTCGCAGCAGCAATTAGACCTATCTCAGCAGCAGGTAGACTCATGGCAGCAATAGGTAGCACTCTACATAGGTATATGTAGTATATAAGATTTGTTCCGGCAGCTTCTTTTTTGTTCTCCCATCTTCCTTATTCTTTGTTCAGGCAGTTTTAGATAATATATGCTCCTTTATTTGATGTTGTATCAACATCTGTGTGGAGGCAGCTAATGACAGGCAGCAACAGAATCATTCTTAAGGCATCATGATCATATATATGATATCAGCATGAATTGCATGAAGCAGCAGCATCAGTATTTATGTCTAAATTGCAGGTAGAATATGTCAGTCGTACATGCTAGACAACAGTAGAATCAGAGGTATAACATTAGCAAGTAGTAGCTAGTTCAAGTGGCAGGCAGCATATGGGGATAGTGCTGCCCATGTGATCGGACCTCTATCTCTCATCTTCCCCATGTCTCGGGCTCTTCTCTTCACATTCTTTCTAAAAAGTTTCCAGCCGTCTTCCTTCTTCATTTATACACTTCTGAACCTGTAAAATCCAAAGAGAAAAAACGAACGTGCCTACAAGATAACTTGGCACCCAATTACCCTTATCCCTTGTTAAACTTATACAATATTAGACTAAAACTCCACAGAATTGTCGAATTAAAAATAGAATTCTCCTTCTTAACATCCTGCAAGGAAAGTCCAAATACATATTTATAGATATGCACTATTCTCCCGAAATGCAGAATTAACACATTCTGTCGAAATGCAGAGTTAACACATCCTGCAATGAATTCTCCTTCATTTATACCCTATTATTCTTCTTAACATCCTACAAGGAAAGTCCAAATACATAATTTTAGATATGCACTATTCTGCCGAAATGCAGAATTAACACATTCATAGCTCTAACCTGTTTGCTTCTTTTTTAGATTCAATATCCTAAATTATGATTTAAGTTTTATTTTTATTTTTAAAGATGGCTCAACCTCCACCCTTCCATTCCATTTAAGTATGAGGCAGAAATTCCCTGCAATGTCGGGTTCCCGCACGATCCAACAGGAGGTTGAGACTTTGTCATACCTTCGTGGTCTGTTTATTTGTTCTAATATAAGGAAATCCCATTTTATCTAAACATGCTATTCCCTTTAGTTTATTTGGCATGGATTCCATGTTATATTCTATATCTCCTCTAGTGGTGCCTATTCTAGATAGACTATCTGCTAGATTATTAGCTTCTCTATATATATGTGTTATTGAGGCCTTCAGTTCATCTAAAAGACTAAAATTACTTCTAGGTCCTCTTCATACCTCCATAATATTTCCTTGTTAATTACTTTTTCGACTAATAATTTCGAGTCTGCCTGAACTTATATATTTATAAAATTTAGCTGCATACATATCTCTAACCCTGATTTCAATGCTTTAATTTCTGATTCTAGGGCCTAGGAGGCTCTACTAGATCTGGTGAAAGCTCTCTTTACTGTCCCTGTATGATCTCTTATTACCCCGCCTCCTCCTGCTATTCCAGTGTCCCTGCTAAAACTACCATCCGTATTAAGTGAAAATTTGCCAACCGGTGGAGTGTTCCACTGTATACATTTAGCCCATTGCTGTTTTATAACTTTATAAGTGAGGTCCCATGCTTTCTCAAGCTTCTTTTCTTGTTTCATTTCCTCTATTTTTATAGGTTTTATTATTGATATATTACATATCTCATTTCTAATATCTTTTATAATTTCTGTTAAATTCATCCTTTTATTTTCAAATTTACTTTTGTTTCGAGATTTACATATGCACCAAATAATTAGATACGGCAGTTTCTGATTAAGCCATTTTCTGGTGGGGCTTTTCGTATTTTCTCTTTCCCATTTTTTAACTTTATCTATTAATCCATCGTCTATGTTACATATTCTTTTTTCCCCTTCCATCTCTCTCCATATTTCCGCTACAATAGGCCCATTGGAAAATAAATGATCGGTTGTTTCAACCGCTTGTGAACAACATTCACATCTTGATGCCATTTTTATCCCTTTCTTTTGTATATTCTTATCTACCGGTATAGCATTCATTAGAGCCTTCCATGTGAAGGAACACATTTTTTGCGGGACGTTTTCTTGCCATACCCATTTAAATAGAGTTTGAGCTAGTTTTTTCTTTCTGACCAGATCTTTTGCCGACTTGAGGGAGAAGTTTCCTTGTGGTGTTAACGTCCATTTCCAGCCACTCTTCTTTAGTGTAGAGTGTGAGTCTACTATTTCTTTTTGTTTTTCCATTGACTTCCAACTGTTCGAAGCTTTTCTTAGGGGTCTTATTCTTATTATCTAAATATTTTACCAGCATATATTTAGCCCAAAGATTATCACTTTCTTTAAGTCTCCACTAGCCTTTGCAATCCCAGGCAGCTGCCGAGTCCTGAAGGCTCATTAGCCCTAATCCTGCTTCCTCTTTCGGATAACAGATACTTTTCCAGTCCTTCCAGTGTGATTTATTTCTACCTTGTTTTTTAACCCATAAGATGTTAGCCATTTCTGATTCGAGTTTTTTAATAGGGGATGTATGACTGATAAAATATGTGTTAGTGTGCTTTGTAAGACATGTGAAAGCAGTGTTATCCTCCCCCCAAATCCCCGGAGCTCTTCTTTCCATCCTACTATTTTCTTTCTTAGCTTATCTTGAAGGTAAGTTAAATATTCTTCCTTTAATCTCCCCTCATATATCGGACAACCTAGGTACATTAATGCCCCTTTAATTTCTGCAAAACCTGTGATATTTATGATTTTATCTACTAACTTTAATTTTTCATTTTTAGCAAGCATAAACTGACATTTACTTTTATTTACCATTTGGCTTGTCTCTTTTTCAAATATTTGAAGAAGATCCATATGATTCATTAAAGACTTTGTACTAGCATTTGTAAAAATTATAAGGTCATCTGCATAGGCTAAACATCCTATTCTGGGTGTATTCCTTGGTTGTCTGAATGACATTATTTTACCTTCGGAATTTTTCTTATTCAAGTTTCGTATTAATAGTTCTAAGTAAATAACAAAAAGAAGGAGGGATAACGGATCCCCTTGCCTTAAACTTCTATTTGGTTTAAATTCCTCACTTATCTTTCCATTTACAAGGACTCTTACCCAAGTACTTGAAATGCATCTATATATTAGATCTATGGTTAGCTCAGAGAACCCGAACCTTCTCAGCACAAAACAAAGGGTATCCCATTCTACTCTATCGAAGGATTTCGATAGATCTAGCTTGACCACTAAGTTTTTTCCTCTTGATTTACCTCCTATTTATTTAATCATTTCTGATGCAAGTTTTATATTTTCAATTATTAATCTATTTTTAACAAAACCCATTTGTTCCTGAGATATTATTGACGGTAAAATTAAGCTTAGTCTATTTTGTAATATTTTTGCCAAAATTTTATAAATAGCATTGCATAAACTTATTGGTCTATAATCCTCGCATTTCTGTGGTGATTCTTTTTTTGGGATTGATACTATAAAAGATTTTAGCCATGATTTTGGGATTTCCGCACCTACAAAAAAACTTGCAATTGCAGGGACAAGCTCAGTTTTAACCGTATGCCAGTTTGCCTGGAAAAAATAATTATTCCAACCATCAGGTCATGCTGCACTTTCTTTATCAAGACTAAAGACAGCCTCTTTAACTTCTGGTTATTCTGGTATCAATTCCATTAAATGGTTTTGAGCTTCCGTAATGGTTGCCCTAATCTCATGCATTAGAGAATTGTCTGTCCTACATGACTGACTGCATAGTTTATTTTCAAAAAAATTTTTAAAAAGAACTCCTATTTCCTTTTCATCTTCTACCCATTTTCCTTCTTCATTTTTTAGTCCTTTAATTTTATTCTTTTGAGATTTTATTTTAGTCATATTGTAAAAAAATTTAGTATTACGGTCACCATCTTTTAACCATTTTATCTTTGCTCGTTGTTTCCAATAAATTTCTTCCATGTGTAATTTCAATCTCAGCTCTCCTTTAGCCTTACTTAGTTCTATCCGAGTTTCATTATTATTAGTGGAGTCAAAATCTTGTTCCAGCTTGACTACTTTTTCTTATACTTTTTTTAGCTCCTGATTTAATTTTCCAAAGACCTCTTTATTCCATGTTTTTAAACAAGCTTTTAGCCTCAGAAGCTTAATCGATAGAACTTGCATCGGCTTGCCCTCTGCTGGCTCTTTCCAAGACTCTTTGACAAGGCCTTCAAAGCTTGCATGCTTTACCCACATATTTTGGAATTTGAAATTAGACGTATTACCCTGGTTTCTTTGAATCGTGATAAGCAGAGGGCTATGGTCAGAACAAGATCTATTTAAGTGTCTAAGCCCCGTAATCCCTTGTGAGGTGACCCACTTTGTGTTACACACTATCCTATCCAGTCGAGCCCAGATGACTCCTCTTTTTTGCCAATTATTGCACCAGGTATATCTCGAACCAGTGAAATCTATTTCCATTAGATTAGTATTAGCTATTGTGTCATTAAATTGTTTCATGGCTACCTTATCCGGTGGTTTGCCACCTTTCTTTTCTTGAGGGCTTCTAATTATGTTAAAGTCGCCTCCTATGATCCAATGTGAATTTCTACTTGCTATATCTTTCATTTCCTCCCATGGAGCTAACCTAGATTGTTTATCATTTTTTTGCATAAACTGCTGAAATTATTTGATCTGTGTTCTTATCTAATTTGAAATGTACTATTTGTTTAGTATCTTTTAATATTTCAATTTTCAGCTTATTGTGCCATAAAATCCAAAGTTTACTATTTAGGTTAGCATAAGCCTTATTAAATCCTAAAATTTTTCTATATTTATTTAGTTGATCTTGCATGACCATTGGCTCTGCAATAATCATTAATGAAATTTTGTGTTCTTTAATTAAAAGTCTTAATCTATTTATCGTGGGGCTATTAGCTACCCCCCTAACATTCCAATATAGACATCTATCCATTAAAACCTAATTTGGCTTGGGCTCGAGTTGTACACTTAGATTCGTAAGACATGTTAGCATATTTTTTCGTATTTCTTACTGTTTTAGGAGTGTAAATATTTTCATGCCTAATCTCATTATATTTTACCTGTTTTCCAAGCACCATGGCCATTTGCTTTAGGGCCTCCATGGATTGGGTTCTTGAGAGATTCCCCCAATCTTCATTATAAATATATATATCATCCTTTGCTTTCACCTCAGGCTCTTCTTGAGATACATCACCCTTGTTACTTGAAGGACAACTAAAAATTACCGATTCATCTTCAGGGAAGTCCAGAAGATCCTCGTTTATCCACGCATAATCTTCAAGTTTTTCTTTCAATACAATTCTGGTTTTAGATGTTTTTTTATATTTTCTCTTGTGTTTTACCTCCTCCCATCCTTTATTTAAGCTAACATCCTTCTCTATCTCCAAGTTAGTCTCTATCGGGATTACTTCTTCTTGAGTAATCTTTGGATAATCTAGTGGAAAGCATGAGATATTTCCACTGTCCAGGTCTCCCTTCGGCTGGATATTATGTTTGAGAAGAGGGGCCTCCTCTTTCCTTACCCATTGCATCACCTTCTTACCTCCTCCTTCATACCGCTGCCCGTTGTTCTGCTCATCTTTTCCCACCTTGCACGATAGATTTTCATGCCCGAGCCTCTTACAACTTAGACAGTAAGGAGGAAGGCTTTCGGGGATGACAGTTTGCCAAAACCCCTCGGCCTATTTACCTTCACCACTGCCTATCCATATTTTGTCGGGCGGTTTAGTTAAGAGGTTAAGCTCGACACATACACGAGCTTTATTCGGCCTTGACATGGTTACCGTGGCTTCGTCCCGTAGCATGGGCTTACCCAAACACGATGAAATTGCATAGAGAGATGTTTCAGAGAATAAATGAAGTGGCAGAAACGGCAATGTAAACCATACCGGGGCTATAGGCGCCTCTTCAAGAGGAGTGAAATCCTTTGTCCACTTCAATATATGCATGGTGAAGCCCTCGACTTGCCATAATCCCCGCTGCCATAGGCGATATTGATCTTCTAGTAGAGAGCATTGTAGCACGACATGTTAGGCGTCGAAGTCAGCAAACTTCACCTTCCCCTTTGGCTTTAAATTATCGATAAATTTTTGAACTCCAATCGCACGAGGCCTGCCGTGAGAGAACTTACCAAGGAGTGTGTATTCGAAAGGTTCTAAGAGCCTTCGAGTTTCTTCGGCAGAGAAGATGATAACTGGGAGCCCATTTTTGTTCCCTTGAGTTCGTGAAATCGGCGCAGTTCCTTTCACCATCGAGGCAAAAGACTTATTATTTAATAATAAGTCAGTTTTCTTCATTCTCACCTTGAATTGAGCTTGATTTAAGCAGCAATGGAGTGTTCTTCGAATTCTCTCTTCGTGCTGAGAGAAACCCCGTGCAGAGAGAAACCCCGTTTTTGTTCCCTTGAGTTCGTGAAATCGGCACAGTTCCTTTCACCATCGAGGCAAAAGACTTATTATTTAATAATAAGTTAGTTTTCTCCATTCTCACCTTGAATTGAGCTTGATTTAAGCAGCAATGGAGTTTTCTCCATTCGGGAGCCCGTTTTTATTATTCTTCTTGTTTTTATTCATTATCATCTTTTTTTTCTTCTGCTTCTGCCTCTTCTTCTTTTTTTTATACTCCTCCTATTCCTACTCATCCGCATCCTCATCCTACTTCTTCTTTTTCTTCTACTCTACCTCTTCATCCTCATCCTCCTCCTACTCCTCCTCCTCCTCCTCCTCCTCCTCCTTTTTCTTCTCCTCATCCTTTCCTCCTCCTCCTTTCCTCCTCCTCCTCCTCTTTTTTATTCTTCTTCTTTTTATTTTTTACTTCTTCTTATTGATCTTTTTTTTAAAGTTGATTTTATTATAAATTAACCCTCTCTTTTGGCGGATGAATACCTTTTTTACAACCTACTTACTTGCTACCCCAAGCCCTTTACACCCATCTAGCCACCTATATGACTCCACTTTTTTACAATATATGTTACAATATTTATGCCATGGATAACATTCTTTAATATGTATTCTTGTCTTTAGTTTCTTCTTCAATTGGGCCCCTTTGTGTTGCCTTCCCTTTGCCTTTTTGATAAAATTCTTTAGGCATATTCTGGTATATATTTAATGTATCTCGAGTGCCTCTTTGTTGTCTTTGTGTTGCTTTCTCTTTGTAGAGTGATTGTGACATTTTTGATGCTCCAAAAGGTTTTACAAGTGCAGCTTTACCGACCAATCCTTAGTGTCTTTTCTCCCCTGCCATGTCTACTTGAATAAGCATATTCATTCGCCATATTTCTGCCTCGTCATTCTTTAACTTGCCCCAATGTATCCTTCTTTGATGCTACGCTTTACTTTAACTCTTTGAGTTTGCTTTGACTTTTAAAGCTTCTAATCTGAAATATCAAGAAAAAAATTTGTTTTTTTTGAAGGAGTTTACTTACCTTTGCCCTTCCTTGTTTAATCTTTGTCTTGATTTCAATCTTTGTCTTTCTCCTTTATTCATGTCCATACAAGACTAAGCACTATATCACATGACCGCTAGGCTTAAAATTAACACAGACTGCCGAATTCTACCCCCAATTAATTAAAATAACACAGACTACCGAATCCTACCTCTAATTAAAGTAAACAGGCTCTTCTAGAAAGGAAGACAGAAACCAGAAAACATATAATTGCAGAATTCTGCCTAATCCTTCCATGCTGAAACTGCCTGCAAAGGGATATTGCAGTAGAACATTCATGAAAGCATACTACCCCTACTCAGATCCCCTTCTTTCACTGTTCTGTCCATAGTCTAATCTTAGTTATATTCATGTTAGAAATGTTAGAAAGAGCAGGAAAAACCAGAAAAAAAAACCAGAAAAAACCAGAAAAAACCAGAAAAAACCAGAAAAAACCAGAGAAAGACCTGAAAAGAAACCAGCAATATCAAAAATCCAGAAAAATTTAATTAAATCTTACCATAATCTATTTTTTGGTACACCCCACAAGACCAAGGTGATCTTGAAATGCTTGAAAACAGAATATGCAGATACGAAAGTAAAAAAGAGCTTATTCTTTAATTTTCCTATTGTAAGGAAATTCCTCACTATCTAACTTTATTATTCCTCTATATATTTCCGGTATGTTTTCCTCATTATAATCCTGATTACCTTTATTTTTTCTTTCCTTTGAGAGCTTATCCGCTAGTGCATTAGTTTCTCTATAAATATGCTTTATAGAAAATTCTAATTTGTTTATATCTTTCAATATTTCCTCTATTCCATCCTCATATTTCCACATTATTGTATTTTTATTAATTAGATTTACTACTATTATTGAGTCTAATTGAATATCTAACTTTTTTATGCCTTTCTCTATACATATTTTTAATCCCTCTCTTAATGCTATGATTTCTGCCTGTAGAGCCGAGGAATCTTGAAATTTCCTTGTGAAAGCTAATATTAGCCTTCCTTCAGAATTTCTTATTGCCCCACCTCCACCTGCTGCTTCAATATCTTTATTAAAGCTTCCATCCGTGTTTAATACCACTCTTTCTTTCGAAGGTTTTTCCCATTTTATTTTAATTATTTTAGTTCGTTTATGCTGTTGAGTTTTCAAATTCCAAAATTTTAGCGTTTCATTATCTATTCTCTTTCCTTTTGTATTCAGCGGAGCTGTTTCAGAAATTATATTCGTTTCCTCCTTGATATCTTTCCATATATTTTCTACTGACATATCTTTCCCTTCAAATCTACTTTTATTTCTGGCCTTCCAGATACACCAAATTGCTATTAACGGGATATTATATTTAATCCATTTTTGTACTGAGCTTGTGACCTTCAATTTTATCCATTTATGTTATCTACATTCTAGAGAAAGATGTTCGTATTTTATACCCAATTCAGATCCTAGTCTATTCCAGAATTCTGCTGCTACCTTTCCATGTGAAAAAAGATGATCCAGGGTTTCCATCTCTTCTCCACAGCAATCACATCTGGATACTAATCTAATTCCCTTCTTTTTTAAGTTATTGTCAGTTGGTATAATATTAGATAAGACTTTCCACATAAATGTTTTAATCTTTTGTGGATTGTCATTATTCCATATCCATTTAAATACTATTTGTTCATCTTGTTTTTTTCTAATCACATTTTTAGCCGACTTAAGAGAAAATGAACCTTCTGAGGTTAATTCCCATCTTCATCCATTCTTGGTGTGCTTTGAATATTTTTCAATTAAATCTCTTTGACTAAGCATTAGTATCCAGACTTGTGTATTCTTCCTTGTATTTCTTACTTTATTGATATCATTATTAACACAATATTTTGCCCGCATGAATTCCGACCATAAACTGTCATTTTCCTTCAACCTCCACCATCTTTTACTTGCCCATGCTTTGGCTAAATCATTTAAATTAACAAAGCCTAAGCCCACTTCTTGAACAGGGAAACACATATCCCTCCATTTTTTCCAATGTAATTTGTATTTACCCTCTTTTTTACCCCATAAGAAATTAGCAAATTCCATTTCTATCTTTTTAATAAAATTGTCTGGTGGTTGTATAATCATGATATTATGCATTAAAAAGCTTTCTAACACATGTTTTATTAATGTTATTCTTCCCCCCATATTTAAATATTCTTCCTTCCAGCCCGAAATTTTTTTTTTAATTTGTTTATTAAAAATTCAAAATATTCAGTTTTTAGTTTACCTTCATAGATAGGACAACCCATATATATAATTTCTCCTTTTTTATACGAGAATCCTATGATATTTTTGATTTTGTGAATCAACTCAGTGGGAGCTTTGAAAGAAATCTTATATCGACACTTATTCTTATTTAATTTTTGCCATGTTTCTTTTTCCATACATTTTAATAAATCCATCAAATTTTTTAAAGATTTGCTACTTCCATTGGTAAAGATCATAACATCATTCGCATATGCTAAACAACTCACTAGTGGAGTGATTTTTGGCTGTCTAAATGTGCCTATTTTACCTTTGAGCATTTTATCCTTAAGAATAACTAATAATAATTCTAGATAAATATTAAAAAGTGAGAAAGATAATGGATCTCCTTGCCTTAAGCATCTAACCGGTTTCATTTCTTCTCCTGATTTCCCGTTTATGATAACTCTCACCCAAGTAATTGATATACATCTGTATATCAAGTCTATCCAGGTTTCAGAGAACCCCATCTTTCGCATTACAAAGCATAGAATATTCCATTCCACTCTATCAAATGCTTTAGATAAATCTAATTTTATAATAACATTATTTAGCCTTGTTTTAGACCCTATTTTTTTACTCATCTCTTTTGCCAAGCATACATTTTCCATTATTAATCTATTTTGTATGAACCCTGTTTGCTCATTTGAAATAATTTTTGATAGACACTTAGCCAATCTACTTTGTAATATTTTGGCTAATATTTTGTATATAGAATTACATAGACTAATTGGTCTAAAGTCCTCCCCTTTTTGTGGATTTTCCATTTTTGGAATGAGAACTATGTGAAAGCTGCCCCATTTTTTCCCTATTTCAACCCCACAAAAAATACTAATTATTGCTTTTATTAAATCTTCTTTTATTATATGCCAGCATTTTTGATAAAAACAATTATTCCATCCATCCGGACCCGCTGCACTGTCCTTATTCATGCTAAGAACAACTGTTTTAATTTCTTCTTCCTCTGGAAATTTTATTAACATATTATTATCTTCTAAATTAATTTTATTTTCTATATTATGTATGAGTGTATTTCCTTTGAGATAGCTTTTACCACATAATTGATTTTCAAAAAGTTTAGTAAAGTATCGTTGTATATCTATCTCTTTGTCCACCCATACATCTTTATCATTTTTTATACCCATGATTCTATGTTTCAGGTTTTTAACTTTAGTTATTCTTTGAAAAAATTTAGTATTTTTATCTCCTTCTTTAAGCCATTTTATTTTGGCTTTTTGTTTCCAAAAAACTTCTTCCATTAATAGTTTCAGTTTTAATTCAGCTTGTGCTTTATTTAATGCATTTCTTGTATCTGCACTTTGGTTATTTTCATACTGTAGCTCTTTTTCTTATACTAATTCCTCTGCTAGCTTTATATTTTTATTTATATTCCCAAATTCTACCTTATTCCATTTTTTTAGTGTCTCTTTTAATCTTTTTAACTTATTATTTAAGATTTGAACTGGATTTCCAAGAACTTCTATTTTCCATGATTCCTTTACAATATTTAAAATATCATGATGCAAACATCAGGCATTTTGAAATCTGAAGGAGCTACTAGAGAAAACTAAAATTTTAAAAGAGATCAATAGAGGACTATGATCAGAACATGTCCTATTTAGATGTTCCACATTAATAGAACCAAATTTTTCAAACCATTTATAATTATATAGTACTCTATCTTATCTAGCCCATATAGTGCCCTTATTTTTCCAGTTATTACACCAAGTAAATTGAGAGCCTAAAAAATTAGCCTCCATTAGATTAGTTTTATTTATAATATCATTAAATTGAGAAACAATACTCTTGTTAGGAGATCTGCAGCCCTTTTTTTTTCTTTAAAGCTTGTAACAATATTGAAATCTCCACCAATAATCCATGGTTTATTTTCTAAGGCCATCCTCTCCATATCCTCCCATAGTGCTTTCCTATCTTCTCTTTTATTTTTAGCATAGATAGCTGTAATTATTTCATTTTCCTCTTGATTTAGACAAAATTTTATATATTGATCAGTTTGTTTTAAGATTTTTATATTTAACATATTTTTCCATAATACCCAAATTTTACCATTTTTATTCACAAAGCCATTTTCAAAAGTAAACATTTTTTTGTATACTTCTATTTGAGCTCCATCAACCATAGGTTCCAATAACATTATGAGTTTGATTTCATATGTATAGATCAATTTTTTTATTCTATTTCTTGAGGGGAGATTCGTAACTCCCCTAATATTCCAGTAAATGTAATTAAACATTATTTGCCGATTTTGCTTGCGCTCTAGTAGTGCATTTTGTGTCATATGTTTTATTTAAGTATTTTTTCATATTCCTAGGTTTTTTTAGCGAACTTAAGTCCCCTCCTTTCTCTACTTTCCTATCCCTACCTAATTGAATAGACATTATTTTAAGTTCCTCTATTGCCCATTCTTTGTTTCCCATATTCTGTTTAACCTTTTCTATATTATATCATCCCTAGTCAGTTTATTAATTTGCCCATTTTCATCTTCATTCGTGTAAAGAGAAGTAGCACTTCTCACTTCAATCTCTTCCTCTGAAAAATCTTCTATACCTACTGCCCATCTTTTATTCTGTTGTTGTTGTTTTTAATTTGTAATCTTGTTCTTCTATTCAAGTTTGCTATTTTTTTAAACAATTCTATCTTGTTGATTTCCATTAGATTTTGTTCTTCCTTATTATTTTCTTTGTGCTCAATCAATTTCATCTCTTCCTGCCTCATTATACTGAATTACAGACTGCTCAACAAAGGGTTTTTTTTTTGATATTCTATAATCTCTCTTCCTCTTCCAACCTCCCTCCTTCTTTCCTCAACCCTTTGATTATAATCTGCTTTCTTTTATGAACAATACATGTATCAATATTCATGCCCCATTTTCTACAGCATGTGCAATATGCTGGAAGATTTTCTGGAACAACCTGCTGCCAAAAGCCTCCTCATCAGGAAGGCCTATCCATATTCGGTTAGGTAATGTTTTCTGCAAGTCAATAGCTACACAGATACGAAGCTACACTTGGCCTTGAAAGAGTGGCAGTAGTGCACCATCAAGAAGAAGAGGAGAGCCAAGTGTGCATGGCAATGTGATATAGAGCATAATTTATCAAAAAATGGATAGGTCGCATGGGCAACAGAAGCCATACCGGAGCTAATTGAGGATTCCTCCTTTGTGGAGAAGTTGGTGCGACCACCTGAATATCCTCATGGGGTATCCTCTTATGTACCTAGGCACCTTTCAACATATGCGGTGGATGGAAGTCTTCTCACAGTATAGTTGGAGAAGAAAATGTTTATAATCTATGAGGCCGATTTTTATCAGCGTTTTCAGTTTCAGAGTGTGAAGAATGCACGAACTTCATCAATTTGTGGTCGACCATGCGAGAATTTGCCCACCAAAGTATATTTATGAGGTTCCGTGAGCCTTTGCATATCTTCTGTAGTGAACAGAATCGAAGCATTCTCTGAAATTTTTCCGTCAAACCTCGAAGAAGATGATCCTGTAGCCGCGGTCTTTTTAATAATATATGAGAATGATTTCTTATTCTCTAAGTAATCCATTCCCTTGAAAATCCGCTTAAAAAACACTTCTTCTTCACCAAAATTTGAACTTTCTCTATCTAGAAAGCTTGATTTCTCTCTCTAGAAGTTGAGAGCGTTTTTTGAAAAAGAAGAACGTTTTTTGTTCTATTCTTCTCCTTCATCTTGTTATTCTTTTGTTTTTTTTCTTTTGCTTCTTCGTTTTTTTCTTCTTTTTATTTTTTACTTCTTCTTCTACTTTTTCTTTTTCTTTAGCTTCTTATTTTTCTTCATCATCAAACTCTTCTTTTTTATCTTTATTTTCTACTTCTTCTACCACTAGTTCTTTTTTTTCTTCCTCATCATCAGCATCATCATTCTTCTTCTTTGCTTCTTATTTTTCTTATTTACATTTTCTTCTTATTCTTCTACTTTGGCTTCTTATACTTCATCATCATCTTCTTCTTATCTTGTTTTGTTTCATATTATTATTCTTTTCTTCTTAATCTTGTTGTTTCATATTTTTATTATTCTTCAACATCTTTCTTTTGCATCTTTTTGTTCTTCATCTTCTTGTTCTTTCACTTCTTCTTCTTCTTCTTCTTCTATTTCTTTCTTATTCTTCTCTTCTTCTACCTATTCTTCTTCTATTATACTTTTTTTTTATTTCTCCTTCTCATCTACTTTTCTTTTTTTCTACTACACTTCTTCTTTAAACTTTTCTGTTTCAT
>JAREIK010006848.1:12500-24552 GCA_029783825.1 Sapria himalayana | reverse complement strand
CGACACTGACCTGAGAGACGAAAGCTAGGGGAGCGAAGGGATTAGATACCCCGTAGTCCTAGCGTAAACGATGGATACTAGGCGCTGTGCGTATCGACCCGTGCAGTGCTGTAGCTAACGCGTTAAGTATCCCGCCTGGGGAGTACGTTCGCAAGAATGAAACTCAAAGGAATTGACGGGGGCCCGCACAAGCGGTGGAGCATGGTTTAATTCGATGCAAGCGAAGAACCTTACCAGGGATTGACATGCCGCGAATCCTCTTGAAGAGAGGGGTGCCTTCGGGAACGCGGACACAGGTGGTGCATGGCTGTCGTCAGCTCGTGCCGTAAGGTTTGGGTTAAGTCCCGCAACCCTCGTGTTTAGTTGCCACCATTAGTTTGGAACCCTGAGCAGACTGCCGGTGATAAGCCGGAGGAAGGTGAGGATGACTTGACGTCATCATGCCCCTTATGCCCTGGGCGACACACGTGCTACAATGGCCGGGACAAAGGGTCGCGATCCCGCGAGGGCCGTCCTCAGTTCGGATTGCAGGCTGCAACTCGCCTGCATGAAGCCGGAATCGCTATAATCGCCGGTCAGCCATACGGCGGTGAATTCGTTCCCGGGCCTTGTACACACCGCCCGTCACACTATGGGAGCTGGCCATGCCCGAAGTCGTTACCTTAACCGCAATGAGGGGGATGCCCTAAAAACAGGCTTAACCGGCGATTCCGACAGCGTCCCTTGGGGTGATCTCGTAGTTCCTACGGGTGGAGACGATGGGGTCGGTCCATGGATTTTCCTTCCCCCGGACAAAATCGATGAAACGGAAGAGATCCGAGTAAATGGAAAGGAAAAAACAGGATGAATTCCACTTTAAGAGACATGCTATAAAAATAGCCCAGTTTATGAAACTTCTTATCTGGATGGGAAAATTCGAAGTTATATAATACTTTTCGAAGAGAAACTCTATGCCACGATGAAGAAGTGTGTGTTGATGATTGATCATCACCAGGAGAAGGAGTGGCAGTAGACCAGTCAAAATGAAAGATTGGCCTTTGCCGAGAACTTTACAGGGGAGTTTCCATGGACTTGCTTCATTTTACAGGGGGTTCATTGCAAACTTTAGTGCAGTGATGTCGCCTTTCCCCTCTTTCAAGCTGCATGAAGAAAGGAGCACCATTTATTTGTGTTGACACCCGAGGCTGAGCGATGGAGAGATCAAAGCCAAGTTGTCATCAGCTCCAGTATTAGCATTGCCCTATTTTGATAAGTTCTTTGAAGTAGATTGCGATGCTTCTAAGCTAGGCATTGGTGCAGTGTTAAGCCAAGAAGGAAGACCTATAGCTTTACAGCGAGAAGTTGAGGGGTCTAACTTGATTACAGCACTTATGATGTGGAGTTTTATCCTTACTATACTATATAAGGGGGGGTGCAGACACTTAGGCACTGGAGGCATTACTTGGTGCACAGGGATCTTGTATTCGGACCATGAGGCATTGAAGCACCTAGGCAGCCAGCAGAAGTTAAGTGCCAGACATGCCAAATGGCCAAATGGGTAGGGTACTTGTAGGAATTGACTTTTGTGTTGAGACAGAGAAGGATAACCTCTTCTTACGAGGAATTAACCTATGCTAGCCAATTCGGCACTAACCGGGTTTTTTCTTCTTGGGTGGCTGTTTGTAAGTAGGAACATCAGCTTTCTGTGCAGAGTGCGATTGACTCTTACCAAGCTTAGCATTATCTGATAAGGCTTATTGATACTCTCAATAGACTTCGTATTATCTATTTCAGATGTCAAACTAGCAACTTTAGACTCTAATTCAGAGATGACTCTTTCTTTCACAGCTAACCAACAGAGTGACTAGTGGTGGGCAAGAGGGTCTACAGGGTGAGGTAGTTTATTTATGAAATAATCATTCCCATGGTCATAGTTCAATTCGTTAGCTTTCTAAACTCCTGGGATATCTACTAGTCATCGCCTTGAGTCTGCCCTTCCTAGTTAGGCCATTTCCTATTGCCCGTACTAAAGCACCAACAGCGGGAGACTCATTCAAAGAACACCAAGCCAAGGCAATCTCGATTAAAAAAGATCAGGCTTTGTTGTTTCCTTCTCATTTGACCGACGCGGCGCGGGTTTGATATAAACAATTCTCCACGCTATTCCCCCGCCGGGTAGGCACAAACCATCGGTAGGTTCACATGAACAATTGGTAGTTGACGCTTAAAATCAATGATGACCATACAGAACGTTTATCGATTTGATTGGATTGCTTTCGACGCTTCGAATATCGAATAAACATGCTCTATTAAATCAAGAATTCCACCCTGGACGCTTTCCAATTCAATCTCACCGGTAGGCTAACTCGGATGGGTATGGTATATGCTTTCGCGCCCTACGACTAGTAGGTCACTCACTAACTCCCTTTCGAGTAGGATTAAGACGGAATAGCTTTTAGAAAATAGAAATTATTTGATAGGAAGGCTTTTTCATAGACCTATACTATGCCCCCAAAAGCATGCATGCCTGAAGCTGAGCTTCCTGAGATCAGCGGTTTGCCCAATTTAGAGCTTAGCCTTCTTTCTATCTCAACAGCCCGCCCTTGAGAGTAAGAGTAGTAAGAGTGTGCTGCAGGACTGCTGCAATTAGCTCCTTCAGCCTGTATTAGATTCATAACTATCTACTCTCAGAACCCAAGCTGGAGTGAGAGAAGTGATGGCATTATTAAAGGCTACCTCTTCCCTTAAGTAGGTCTTGTCAGAGCCTGGAGTTTAGTTTTGGCCCCAACCAGTTATCTTCTATGGTATTGGCGTAGAACGAAGAAGTGAACGCTCTTCGAACTATGGAATGTGAGAATTAGCATAAGTGTTTGGGCTGATTCCTTCCCCCCCTTACTTGGCGGATTCACATTCGTAGGACAGGTCTGTTCTTTTGTCTCTTCCCCAATCGGTGGTACATCTTTTCCGTCTAATCCCTATCCCGTAAGCCGGCCAGAGTTTGTCTCCGTCTTTATCTTCTTTAGCCAATTCCAGTTCAATCGGACTTTCCTATCGGCATTGTCAGAAAGTTCGGATTCTCTTATCCTTTTAGGGTTTCATTCCAAGTCTTCTCCCTTTCCATGCAAAACATCTTTGCGGACTGCTATGCTCTTAGGCTGGATGCTGCGAGAAAGCAGCCTATCGTTCCCCAGACTCTATCAGTCTCTTCATATAACGCTCGTTCCAGGTATGTAACTCGTTCTCTCTGAGAATAGGGGAATCACAGATCCTGAAAAGGTATGGAAGCAAGGCTAAGGGAGCCAAAATGTTAGCGAAACTATTATATATATTTAATTGATATATTGAAAGCGAAGCCGTAGCTTTTTGGGGTTCCCTTTGAACGAACTATCCAATGTTTTCCCTTTCTTAGATTTAAGATATTCCAACCATCATCATATCTTCTTTCTAACAAACCGACTTAACTTATAAGAGATGATTCTTACTCCAGGAGCGGTAGTTCTTCTATTTTCTCTTTTAGGCCTTCGCTCTATGATCAAGCTCTAGCCGGTTGAAAGCAAAGCGTCATTGATCTTCTTTTTCGGTTCATCAGTCTCAGTCTCAGAGGAGTGCTTTCCTACGTTCTGGGAAGAAATCTATCCACAAAAGCCTGCCTTAGAGTATTAAATGGAGAGTGGGACCCTCAAGCCAAGAAAATCATATATATAGATTCGAAGATAACTGGTACTCTACCGGAAAAGAGAGAGGGGGAGTGAGAGAGAGACTAGACGGAGCCCTTTGTACTATGGAATGGAGACTGGGATTGACCCTGCCTGCTATGATCCTATTAGAGCTTATCTTTTCTCCTTAGAAAGTATTCGTCCCTAGCTACTAGAATTATAGGACTAAAGATGTGGTCGTAGGTCAACCTGTATGGAGTTGTGCCTGTGCGGGTGGCCTTCCAATAAATTGACCCCACCCGAGTTACTGAAGCTATGTTAGTTGAATTGGCCTATTTATAAGCTAGAGGAGGAAAGGCTTAAATGGCGCAACCAAAGCAAAGGAGTCCGTTCAGAACTGAACACTAACGCCACCTCCGGGAGAAGAAGATCACGTAATTTCCTTATATCAATCGCCCCAGCAGCCTTCTAATCCACAGCACATACGCTCCAGACGGATGCATTGATGAATATAAACTAGAAAAGACCTAAAGCACGGAATGTTCAACACTCCCGTTAGGGATTGTTATCACCAGTCTCATTCTTCAACCAATTCAATCATGCATGAAATTCCGTTATTCTGTGTGTCCGTTTCGCGACTCGCAAAGACAAACTCTAATACGCTATCGCTATTTCCCACCCAGTAGCGCAATCATCAAGTGAGCAAAATCAGACAGGCAAATAGAGCGCTTCCACCCCTGCGGCAAAGCTAAGCAGGCAAGCAAGCCAAGTTTTGTTTATAGAGTCGGAGGTTAGTTAAGCTCATCAGGTAACTGAACTCTTTCGCGCACTTAGAATCGAAGTTAGCACTTCTAAAGGTTTACTCGGTCTATCAGTATGGTTAAGGTTTCTGTCTATCCATCGACTTAGACCTAAGATAGTTGGGGTTCCTCGTAGGGTAACAAAACCCTGCCTCGACCCATTTCTTGTGTTTTCCGAACCAACCATCTCCAATCTCACTACCTACCACCCACTCCACAAGACTCCATAGCTAAAGTAGATTAGGAGGCTGACCCTGTAACTAACTAGCGCAAGCAGGGAGGGCAGGGCAGAGAGCCTTTCCAAAGTCTCGACAAAATGCGTTATTTTGCTATGGATTGAATGACAATAATCTAATCTAGTGCATTAAAATTCAAAAGATCGATTTCCTGCGGGTGGAAAAGGCTCATCTGCTCTCTTCGGTTAAGCTGTCCATGACACGAATACCAATGAATTCCTCTAATATCCCCTTTCCCGGTCTTGTGTCCTGTAAAGCAGTCGCATCTGGAATATCGAATCTAGCTCTTAGCTGGTGGTTCACCCTCTTCTGTCTGAAATCGGAATACCTTGCTAGCGAAGTACAATCAAACAAATTGAAGGGCAAAGGATTGGAAATGTAGGGACTGTTAGGCAGCGGGGCACAGGAGAAAGGAGGAATAGAAGGCTTGGCATACACACTTTCATTTGAGACTACATTCGCTTCGCAACAACAACAAAAAAAAAGGGAAAACGATTCGAGCCAGTTGGTGGAGTACTACAAAAGAACTCAACCGGATCCTGGTTATGCCACCGCCCCACTCTTGCTTTTGCCTTGGAATTTCTGTTAGGTACAAATTTGGAACGCCTTACACTTAGAGTGGAACTTTTCAGTGCTCTTTGAGACCTACCCATTCTAAGCTACATAGATTACAGGCTTCAACCCTAAAACACTTGCTTCATTACGCGGTTCGAGTTGAATCCGAGATCATCCCTTCCTCTTAGCTTGAAGCTTCACTTCATCCTATGGATTTTAAAGACTACACCTGAAAACCCCTCCTAAACGAGAGAAGGTTGGTCGTCGATCACGATGGACGGGATTATCACTAAGATCTTTTCAGAGCCCCGATGGTAGGCAGGAAGCCTTTCCGATCACTCGGTTCTTCTATCTGTTTTAGACAGATAAAGACCTTCACTCAACCAGGAACCGCAGCAGCCCTCTATGAACTCAGAGATTCCATCAATATCAATAAAGACATAGCGTCAGTTTGACGCAACAGAGCTCGGTTTCGGTCAGTCTTTGGTTAACGTTAACAATGCCAATGCCTTGACCAGATTGAAGCATGGGTTGCGGTATCCAATGAGGCTATCCAGCAGAGAAAGAAAGAGCGAATTCGACTCACTTTCATAAAAGTCAAGCGTTATGGGAGCACGCGCTTTAAAGCGATCGAGGGGGCGAGAGATAGCAAGCGAACCCGATCGGGGCTGGGAGCCTTCGCGTTAATTCCTGCGTGGTACATACGTTCTAGCGTAGCGTGCTGTTCGCGTACGTAGCGCGCTCGCTCTTCCGTCTGCTTTGTGTGCGGCGGGCTGCGCTGGCTGAGCTCTTTCTCATTCAGCTCGTGGTGTGGACAATTCAACCACTACTGATTGACCCGACTGACTATCTACAGGAGCGAAGCATCCTTTCCAGCGCCGTTCACTTGAAAGGGACCCCGCTGGCCGGTGTTTCGAGGATGGAAGGGTGGTCTGTTTCACGCTTTCGCATCGCTTTCGTGCCTTATAGTAAAGGGGGCGCTTCTTAGAAGCCCCGTGCACGCATTAGGAAAGAATGACGCGAAAGAGGTCCGGTAGGCAAAGAGTCAATCGCTATAAGAAATATAGCAGGTAAAGGGGGTGGGAAATAGGTAAGCCGGTCGTATAAATCCTAGGAGTCCTTCCGCTTCAGTTAGAGTTGAAGATGTGAAGTCATACTTCACTTGGAAAAGGAAGGGGTGTCTTCTCACCCTTATATTGAATATAAAAGGCATGATTTCTGCTTAAAAGAGAAGGGCTGCATTGCTAGGGTCTACTATTTATTTCTGCCCAAAAGAGGTCGTCCCAAGGGAGTGCCCCTACAGCTCTAGCTCTTCAGTAACCCACGTTGTGGAAGAGCATTTGTACTTCTCATCCTTAGTTCCTTATTATTATCCTTTATTTTATCCCGTTCCGGAAGTAGGAGATGTTATAAAGGAGCTATAAGGTAGGGTTTTACTCCTAAATTCGTGTCTTTCTTTCTCTACGCCATGCGAAAAGGTCTACTCAAGACCTCGCATGTATAGGGGGCCGACCCGGATCCAAATAGCGGATGGGGTTTGTGGAAGGTTACACTCCTCTACTGATTATGAGTAAGCTTGGTCGATTTCCCTGGAAGAGAGCACCCATCCATCGGGGTAAGTGGGATATAAGGTTGTAACTAATTCTCCTTATCGTGAAGATGAAATGGACAAATTATCCCCTAGCGGGTATACGGGAGAGGTTATCAATTTGAGGCGGGATCTATAATTAGTTTGGGAATTCTATCCGGAATATAAAGGGAAATGAATCGATCAATCGCACCTGGATAAAATGCACTCGTTACATGAAGCATGGGTGATTTAATTGGTTGGGGCTCCGTCTGGACTATATCTTCTCCGGATGAGCCCGCTTTTTCTTCTCCCTTCCCCAGTCTGGTGGGCAACCCCACATGCATCAAATGGTTGGATCAACGACGATAGGAAAGGGTCAATTATATAATTTGAAAATCCCTATAGACTATCGATGCCCTGCCCAAGAGGAGGTGAATACCGGCTGACTTGGACAAGCGTACACAGAGTGAGGACGCTACCTTCTTTATCTTCCTTCGTGTGGAGCAACCACTCTTCCTAGGGTAGGGGGTTGCCATGGTTGATAAATATGTCAGGCCGAAGGGGAGGAAAGCATGTTCACAGCTTAAGCCAAAGAGGACTTGGAATATAGCAACTGCTACTCTCGGGAGCAATAGCAATAGAAAGAGAATGAGCCTAGGAATTCGCTTACATCCTTCAGTGAATCCCTTGTGATAGCTCTACAACGCGCTTTTTATGCTCGTCCTTCATCTGTCAGTTAAGCTGCTGATAGTCATTCCTGAATCATCGGACACAGCCATACTCTATGTAAGTTGTTTGCTGGAATAGAGGTGTCAGGGACTTCCCCGATTCAATTAAAGAAGGAATCTCTCTCTTCCAATAAAAATAACAGGAAGAGTCGGAAGTCCGTAGCTTGAGTAGAGGAGGTTTCTATTGAACATCTTCTTACTAAATAAGTCTAACGGGGGCTTATATTATATATTTCCTTTATTCCTGCCATGAACTTCCCCTTTCTTAAGTACTGGGCTAAGGAAATTGATTCGCTTAGTACTAGCGTACTAAGGTAGGACCCTCCTTCTCTAGGTATCCCGGTCTCCTAGTCTCGTCCCTTGTTAGTGCAATAAATAGAAGTGAGTTTGCTTACCTCTTCTGGTAGCAAGCGCTCTTTGTCAACAACCTCTTTAGTAAGGAATCGGTTCTTCGTTCTCTATCCTATCTAATAGAGGAATTCATTGGTTCATCTCCAGGTTCTGACTGGGCCTTCCCTTCCTGACTCGCGCGCTAGCGATTCATCATTCCTTAGATATATTCTGATAATTGAGAATGCTGCAGTAGTTGCTTCACTCGTCATGGTGTGAGTGGTTCCGGCTTGTGTATCAATGGTAGGGTAGATATCGCAAGGGTCGCTAAACGAGGCTTTTACCCGAGGCCCTAAAAAACAAAACTGGTGCTCGTGGGATGGAAGACTTGGAACGAGTAAGAAGGGTGGCTGTTCCTATTATAAACTCTCTAGATGATTAGAGGTACTCCAACTAGATTAGGCTAGAACCGAACTATTCCTGATCTATCCTATGGCTTACGGGTAAGAAAATATCCTTCCTTATAATATATTTGATCTAAACAGGAAACTGGGGGGTTGCCCCGGTGTGCCAAAAATGGATTATAATAAAGCCTACGACTCAGTGCATTGGGATTTCATTCAGGTGATTTAGAAAGTTAAAGCTGTTGACCTTCCAGCCCATCTGATAGAGTGCATTGCGGCTTGTATCACCTCCCCGGTTCTCCGATTGATAGCCTACGAAATGGGGACAGGACAAGAGACATAGTCATTCTTCCCAGGCCTATCTTTCCTTCGCGTCTGCCTATCATTATGAAGTAGGGACCTCTCAATGGGGCAGACATCTTATTCAAGAACTGATTCTTTCAGAGAATCGCTTGTGTATCCCTAATCGGTTCTTCCTTATTTATCCAATCTCTCTTAGAGCAGGAAGTGGTTCATCTATAGGCAGTCTTTGGGGTTTAGCCCCTTCCCCTTTAATATATGGAGTCCTGACATTGGAAAAGCAGAGCAGATTAGTCAATCACAAGATCGAGCTCGGAAACACCTGCTTTTTTGTCCTGTTGACATTAGCACAAGGCTGTCTCATTCCTGTTCTACTCTGTAAGCTTGAACGAAAACTATTCTACCTTCAGCCTCATGATTCCCATAGCACTCCATACCTTCTTGTCTCCTGAACTGGCGCCGCCGAACTACTTGTGTAGTAATCGTGACAGACAACAATCAGGAGGTTATATGGTAATTTACGATGAACTGAAAGCAGTGAGTGACCCGGCTCACGAACGGTAACTAAAGTCAAAGAATACGGTGGCCAAGCACTAACCCCCTTCCTTTCTTTCTTCCTTGAGTGAGTGACTCCTCGTAAGAGTCGCGAACGGTGCTCCTTGCTCTTTTATCCGGATATGGACCGGTGGGGACTCCGCGCGCCCTAGCTCTGCGGCTCTGCTCCAACTATCTGTATTGGCTCCTAAAGCGAAGCGAGTTATTTCCTCACTTTCTAGAGGAAGTCACTTGCGTAGCGTGCTGTCACCGTAAAGCCTAGCACGTATAAGAAACTGTTTCCTCTCCGGCTAGAGAGTGCCGCTTGGAAGAACAAGAATAAGAGGATAGCAAGAAGTAAATATCTGAAGACCCCACCTAGAACCAACTGGGCGATTTGTCAAAGAAGGATAAAACTTTCCCTTTTTCGGTTTTCCGGAGCCATGGATCGATGCTAGCGGGAACCGCGTGCCGGGTTTTGAAATATTCTTTACAGAAAAAGTAACCTGGGAGCTTGATGAGGGGAAAGCAAAAAGGATCTACCAGTGGGAAGAACCAGGGATCTTGACCTGGTATCCAGAGAAGAAAGAAGAAAAGGCTGTTGAATCAGAGATTTAGGAAGAATACCAGCTTCAACTTATGTTTACCCAGGGGGCGGCAGGGGAACAAGGGATGGTGTCCATGATAATTGCGGACCCTGTGGCAAAAGACCCATCCACTCTCATCATCCCAGCCGATGGAGCACCACGCAATTGGTCTTCTCTTCCTCAGCGGAAGTATGTCAGTGTTCTATCTGAACCAGTCTTAGTCAAGTCTGTTGAGTCCCTGTTAATGTAACCTCTTCGGAGGATGGTCTGAAGTCTGTCCCAAATAATGATGTGTCTGTCCGTCAGTGTCTGTTATCATTTCTGAAGTCGAGTCGACCCTGGAGGCCAGAGAGTCTGTAATCAAGGAACTTGTGGTTTGCAATGAAATGAAATCTAGGTTGCTCTACGATCTTAAGTTAAGAGGGCTGGTTGAAACAATCAGAAGATTGGAATTCGTGTTGCCCTGTTTGGCCAGCTGGCAGCTAAACCAAGAAGAGAATTAAGAACTCGCAGATGCAGGAAGCTATTGAAGGCGTTCTAGTTTGCCTTAATATAGTTGAAGTCGAAGACCTAACAACCAACAAGACCTCTATAAGCCCTTAGTTGCCAAAGATCAGGAAGCTCTTTGTTATGAAGAAGCCACAAAGAAAGAAGAGGAGAATCAAGGTCTAAAGCATATATGGGTTGGCTACGGGCTGCCCCTATAGCTATGACATTATGCGTGTGTAGATCCTTGACAACACAGAGGAAGTCGAGTAAAGATGGCATAGCTTTGGCGATCATCACTTGTCCAACCGATCCAATTTTTGGAGATCATTTAGGAACCAACATAGCATCATTGAGATGAAGAACATTGCCAGAACGAGATGATAAGAGATCGTACCAATGTCTGAGATAGAGAGTGGGGTGTGGTCACCGGTGAAGACGAACTTTTGCCTTGGTACGGCGAGGATGAGACAAATGCAGCCGGATTGCTCGTCATAGATGGGTAGCCCCAGTGTAAATGTAAAAAAGCCATGGAGAATGACGCTTGGAAGATGAATGCATAATACCCACATGATGAGTTGTTTGATGCGGAGCAAAACTCGAGTTGTAACGCTGTGGACATACGATAGCCATGTGTCCAGAGAGAATCAAAAGTATACATACCAAAGCAAAGTAAATCGTAGAGGAGAACCCAAGAGACTCCCATAGGATTGCTTCTGCTGCTGATAAGAAGACCGGTGCTTTAGGGTGGTCGAAGATCAGGCCACTTACTTGATGATTATTTTGAATATACTTCCCATAGATCTGTTGGGAAATTGTTGTCGCCATAGATCTTTGAACCGTTTCTGGGCACTGCACTTGAACCACTGATGCACGAACTGAACTGGTACTGTTGTTGTTAGTCACACAGTTACAGTTGCTGTGAGAGTAGCGTGGCAGGGAGCACACTTGACAGGAGATAGACACAGGCGGTAGAGAGAAAGAGGCAAGCCCCTAATTCTAAATATAGTGTTAGAGGCAAAGAAAGAATTAGGACTTCAAAATGCATAGGTAATTTGATATGATCAGATCGCTTTATATCTTTTACCAAAGCATCTTGCTTCGTTGGGGTTAGCCATACACTTCACATGTTTCTAGCGATTCACTGATCAAATGATACAAGTCTTGGATAAGAATCTACAACGCACTAGAACGCCCTTGTTGACGATCCTTTACTCCGACAGCGTCTAGAGTTCCTCGAACAATGTGATATCTCACACCGGTAATCCTTAACCCTTCCCCTCTTACTAAGACTACAGAATGTTATGTGAATTATGGCCAATACCAGGTATATAAGCAGTTATTTCAAATCCAGAGGTCTGGCAACTTTACGTAAGGCAGAGTTTGGTTTTTTGGGGGTGATAGTGGAACAGTTTACAGATAAGTCACCCTTACTGCCACTCTACAGAACCGTACATGAGATTTTCACCTCATACGGCTCCTCGTTCAATTCTTTTGAAGTAATTGGATCCTTTTCCTCGTTCGAGAATCTCCTCCCCTCTTCCACTCCGTCCCGAAGAGTAACTAGGACCAATTAAGTCACGTTTTCATGTTCCAATTGAACACTTTCCATTTTTGATTAAAGGAGAAGATTATTCTTTTTACCACGGATCAAATCACGATCTTATAATAAGAACAAGAGATCTTTCTCGATCAATCCTTTGCCCCTCATTCTTCGAGAATCAGAAAGATCATTTTCAAGTTGAATTTGCTCATTTGGAATCTGGGTTCTTCTACTTCATTTTTATTTACTTATTTTTATTTTGATTTCCCTCTCTTTTCTTTTTTTATTCCCTTCATCATTCCTTAAGTCCCATAGGTTTGATCCTGTAGAATCTTACCATTTCT